>JACEFZ010012347.1:0-19658 GCA_014155875.1 Cepaea nemoralis | reverse complement strand
TTTTTTTATTTTCGCATCATTCGCTTGACAGCACTTCTCAGCGCTATCAAGCCAAGACGCCTTACACATTTCAAGCAGCGGGGGGAAAATGGCACGTCGTAATAGCACAAAGAAACAAGCAGCTTCCAAGATGCATAGTGAGAAAACCGACTAGACTATCAAGAAGACGAACCTGCCTTTGGAGAGTCTGCATGCAAGCTGTAATAAAGTATCTGAACCTACAGTCAATGAAACTACCAATAAGAAGAGCGACGACTACCCACAGACGAACACAAAAACTTGTGAGAGGAAGGAGGACCAAGACACCAGAATCAGAAACACTGATTCAAACACAGTCAGATGGGTGGTCAAGCGGCTAAAAATGGAGCTTACTGATCAACAAATACAGAAGCAGCTGCAGGAAGAAAATCTTCACGTCAACATTTTGAAGGCAGAGCGGATTCTTACCTACTCAGAATTAAATGAGATGCTCCACACCAGGGACTGGGTGAACCCGGGCCGGGTCAGGCAGACAGACAGACAGACAGACAGATAGATAGATAGATAGATAGATAGATAGATAGATAGATAGATAGATAGATAGATAGATAGATAGATAGATAGATAGATAGATAGATAGATAGATAGATAGATAGACAAACAGACAGGGAGGGAGGGAGGGAGGGATAGACGGAGGGACAGACAGAGGGATGGGTCTATTAGACAGACAGACAGACAGACACAGACAGACAGACAGACAGACAGACAGACAGACAGACAGACAGACAGACAGACAGACAGACAGACAGACAGACAGACAGATAGTCGGTACCGGGAACGAGAACTTATATGACTACTTATATGAATTAAATGAGATGCTCCCCATCAGGGGCTGGTCGAAGCCGGGCCGGATCAGACAGATAGACAGACAGATAGACAGACAGACAGACAGATAGATAGTCGGGAACGGGAACGGGAACTTATATGACTACTTATATGAATTAAATGAGATGCTCCACACCAGGAGCTGGGCGATGCCGGACCGGGTCAGACAGACAGACAGACAGACAGACAGACAGACAGACAGACAGACAGACAGACAGACAGACAGACAGACAGACAGACAGACAGACAGATAGTCGGTAACGGGAACGGGAACTTATATGACTACATATATGAATTAAATGAGATGCTCCCCACCAAAGGACTGGGCGAAGCCGGGTCGGGTCAGACAGACAGACAGACAGACAGACAGACAGACAGACAGACAGACAGACAGACAGACAGACAGACAGACAGACAGACAGACAGACAGTCGGTAACGGGAACGGGAACTTATATGACTACTTATATGAATTAAATGAGATGCTTCCCACCAAGGACTGGGCGAAGCCGGGCCGGGTCAGCTAGTAATGTATAAGGAAGTTTTGCAGTCAACAGGAGTACAGTTAGTCGCTCGGTTCAGAGAATCAAAGAATCATCAGGAAGTAGAGATACGGAGCCAAATTCTGCAGTCCCTTCCATACATCTGCTCATGCCCTACCTATTCCAACCAGTACGAAATAGCAAAATATCATCTGCGAACGTAAAAGGATCATTCTGGTCAAGTGGGCTATAATAATCTGGCCACTTTTGATGTTAGGACATTGAACAACACCGACAACAATGGAGAGCCCCGAGGCTGGCCAGGATATATATGCAATGGTTTCGATGTCCACGTTTCCAAACGAAACATCGCTGTTCTCCCCGTTAATGAAACTGCCATCTGATTTACCAGCTAATTGTTAATGCTACAGTCCATCAGCGTTGCATAAGATGTGCAAAGCTATCACAATTAAAGACATATACGGGATATATTGCTACTATGCGTTTGTGTTTGCTTGCTTTTAAATTCCATATACACTTTGTATGCAAATGTTCGAGAATTATACTATGTTGCCTTGCTGCACTGTAGCTGTCAACAGTATCTGTGAGCAATCCTGTACTCTCCAGACATTTCACCACTTTCTTACTTTCTTACCCAGTATTTGCCAGCAATTGACTTGACTGGCACCTTACCGTCTTGACAGACGATAGTTTGTAAAATAGAGTTATACCTCTCCATAACACAAAACCTGGACTGAATTTAGAGACTATGTGTTGCCCATGCAGCATGATCCATCTCTCGGCTTGTCTGGTGTAGTCCAGAGGAAAGGTAAAACCAATACGTCGGGAACAAGTCAAGCTGCAGATGCTGCCAGATCAGCAAAATAATGTTCTAACTGTCCGCCTGTCGGAGCTTTGATCCTAGACCAGTTGCTAACCAAGGTTTAGGGCCTGGTCTGCCCTGCCATGACATTTATTCTTTAGGTTGCATTTCCTCGCACTAGGATAAGGCTTGTATCCTCCCAATTGCGCTCTTCCGCCCGAAGCCGTTGGCACAATGTGGGGTGTCGGGTTTGGTCAGCGCTGCCCAACATTCGGCGCTAACAGAAAGCAGGTAGTACCGTCTACTGTCATACGGTAGCTCAGTCATATCTAACTAAGACCTGACACAAAAAGTGTTAATTGCCAGCAGTTAGCTATATACATTCTATAGAGTGATGATTCTGTAACTGCCAAGTTTTTTGTTTTGTTTTTGCGCTCGCTCGCTTTGAAGCCAAGCCTAGTCCACACATACACTAATTCTGGTTTCACTTGACTGAATTTTGCGTGTGGATTAGCATTCCCTATTATCTCTGTCCCCCTCGCCACTCCGACGTCAGAGGTACAGCCAAGTTATGAAGGATGGCTTCCATATTTTGGTAGTGCTTCAGATAACAGTGTAATCAAGCAGTCCCTTGGTATCTTGGAAGTATGTATACTGACTTTGAAATCGCTCACAACACAGTGCCTTTCTACTGTTCCCCATCACTTCTTTGGGTATGGTTCGTGATGCCTCGTAATGCAAACATGATTTCTCTTGCAGTTACAAAATCTTCGTATATCTACCCCTGTATAGTACTCTAATGAATACTTTCTCTAGTGTTTTGGCAAGCGTTCAAATCACCTGTATCTGTCTGAATGATATAACGCATGAGAAATGCTTGCCATTTCCCCTCGTCAGCCTCTAGCATTGAGCCTGCTGAATCACATATGTTTGCTATTTGACGCTTACATTCTTTCTGGTCATCTGTTTGTGTAAATGAAAGAATTTGTGCAATGCCACATCAGACATAAAGTTCTCCCATATTTAATCCTGGCTTCTCTGGCCAAAGTCTTGATTATATTACCTGTTGTTTTCATAAATGCATTTATTACGCCTCATCATCTTTCACTTACGGCTAACATTCCACAATTATGAGTTATACACCTAGTCTGAATTATCAGTTTTGTCACATTTCCTATTCTTCTTTAGATGCCTGGTATATATCAGACAACGCAGATCATGACTTTCCAATCACTGCCATTCCATGTTTGAGGAAGTTGATTTTGCTTATATTATTACGTGTTTTGCGACTGTTTCAGCTTTCCACAAACTTTGTCTTCCGCTGTCTGTGTTTTGTTTTTTTGTTTCCAAGTATTTTCCACATAATGTTAATTTCTCATTTGCGGCTCTAATGTTGAAATACCCCATACATTCTATGTCTTCTCCATATACGTTGATAAGAGATCTTGAAACACCTGCGGCTGTCAATACCTCAGAGTTTATAATTGTCGCATTCACGCCATGGAAATTATAGTACACAGTTGTGAACGTAGACATAATCCAGTAAGCATTATTGTCACATGCACGTCACGGAAATTATAGTATACAAATGCATAATTCAACATACGAGGGCGTATGTAAATCACACAGTTCTGTGGGATAGCAGGTAAATGTAGTTGTTGTTTTCTACAGGTGTCATTAGGTGACAGCAACATCGAACTTTATATTCCCGTTCGTCAGGTGGCGCTAGCTGTCTCATGCGCATGCGCAGCGCATAAACAAAATGACGACTGTACTTAAGGCGTGTACAACAAAAGAGCAACTGTGCTGCTGTGGTTTTTTTTTTTTTTTTGGTGGGCAAAAGGACTGCCTGCACAGGACAATCATAAGGAGATGCTTCCTGTTTATGCTGACAAATGTTTGTCCAGTAAAGCGGTGCATAGCAGGGTAGAACACTTTTCTCAAGAACGCTCTAAAATTGTTGATGAAATCAGATCAGGTCGTCCTGTTTAGATTGCAACAGAAGCATCCGTGCAGCGGGTGGAGAAGATGATTAGTAGTCACATGCGAGTAACGATAGACTCTGTAGCATCTGCAATAGGGTGCTCACATGGTTCAGCATACAGCATGATGCATGATCTATTGAAATTTCCAGGACTGCTGACTAGAGGAGTGTTGCTTCTTTATGACAATGCCAGACCACATACGGCTCGAATAACTCAGGAGAAAATTAACCAACTAAGGTGGGAAGTTCTGTAACATCCACCTTACAGCCCCGACTTAGCCCCTAGCGATATCCACCTCTTTGGTCCACTGAAAACCCACCTTGGCGAGAGACGTTTCGCGAATGACGCCGAAGTTGAATGTGAAGTGAAAACGTGGTTTATAAAACAGAGCACGTAGTTCTATGCAGCCAGTTTGGGAGGACTGATAAAACGATGGGATAAGTGCATCAATGTTGGTGGAAATTATGTTGAGAAATAAAGGGACAATGTATGTATAAAAATAAACTGGTTTAATGTTGTTGTCATATTTAGTTATTTTTTCTACAGCCATTTGTGACTTACTTATTGATTTCCCCTCGTACATGATCGTCACATACAAGTTAGATAAATTACAGCATACAACTATGAAAGTAAACACAATCCAATGTACAGTAATTAACTGATTGCGTGAGAGGGGGAGGAAATGAAGGATTGCCTTCAGAATATTTCCTACATTAATCTTATTCTTGCTTACTTTTCTTTCAGCTCTTCAAGTGAGCAGTCAGTTTTTCTCAACACCAGATGTAAGTATTCTAGGTCAGGGCATGTGTGTTAGTTAGTTAATTAGTTAGTCGCGGTTCCAACTTCATGGCAACTGGTCGTCCCCATATTGCTCCGTTCCTGTGCCAGTGAATATCACAAAATGCTCCTCACTGCCCTATGTGAACAATGGAATAGACATGAGTGTCGGCAAGCCAACAGCCCGCACAGGTACACTGTGCATAATGCCGCCGCCAGAATGCCAACACAAAAGTCCTCCACGACAAATACAGTTCATCGTCGATGAAAACGGCAGTCACCGGAAAGACTACATTGACCGGGGTTTTATCCCATATGGTTCGGTCTCTTTCTGCAGGGCGACCTACAGAAAGTGCCGCACAAAGCATGAACTGCATAGCTACAGCGACAACTCCCAAGAGTCTCCTGAAAATTGCACTCGTGTGTATGTGTGTATTCACAGCAAGCGGTTTATTCAGATTCAAGTGCCAGAGATCCGCGCGTTAGCTCCTCTCGGAGCATTCATACGGAAGATACATTTTGTGTTATTCTAAATGTGATCAATTTTGGGAACGTCGGTAGCTCAGTCGCTAGCACGCTATCTTACAACCCTGGTATTAGGGGCATTCATGTGAAAACGGGATTTTATGGCTTTATTACAAAAGCATGAAAGAAGCATTAACTGTTGTTGTAGAATTAAACAAAGTATTCATTTTGAATGAATTATGCACCATGGGTTGGTCAGAAGAAGTTGACTTAGGCATTCAAGCAAGCATCTCATTGCTTAGGTGGGCGGCGAATGCCGTCCGCAAAAAAAAAAAAAGGATTGAGATTGCACATTGAACCAAGTGTTTACCGCGTTCATTACGTCTGCGTCTGTGTGAAATCGTTGCCCCTTGAGAGCGTGTTTTTTTAGAGGTCCGAACAAATGAAAATCACATGGTGACAAATCAGGACTATATGCTGGATGTTGCAGAATTTCCCACTTCTTCCTTGCTAATGCTTCCTGCACAATCTTTGCAACATGCAGACGAGCATTGTCGTGCAACAAAATCACACTGCGAGAAAGCATGCCGGGTCGTTTATTCTTGATGGCTTTTTGCAGCTTGTCTAGTGTTTGCAAGTAGTGGGTAGAGTTGATGTTGACAACGGGTTCTTTGAAGTCGACCAGCAATAGCCCTTCATGGTCAAAAAATGCGCTAAGCATAACTTTACCAGCGGAAACCTGTAACTTGACATGTTAGGCTTTTGGTGATCCACCATGCTCCCATTGCATGCTCTCTCTTTTGCTGCTCGGCTCAAAGTGGCTACAGCACGATTCATCGCCTGCCACTATGCGGAAGAGAAATGCATCACCCTCCACTCTGTAACGCAGCAAGTGGTTCAAACACCATCCCATGCGTTCGTCTTTTTAGTCGTTGGTCAACATCCGTGGTAGCCACAGTGAACGCACCTTCCGATATTGCAGTTTCTTACGAACTACCTTTTGAATTGTTCCAATTGACACATCAAATTCTTTCGCTAGTGAACATATGCTTTGACAACGGTTCATCTGTACTGCTGCATCAATTTTGGCGATGGTTTTTTTCTGTTGCAACAATATGCGCTTGACCCGGCCGTCGAAGATCTGTCGTGAACTGACGTCCTTTCTGAAACATTCGTGCCCAGTGTGTCGCTGTTGTCTTCGACACACATTTGTTACCGAGCGCTGCCTGCATTCTTCGATGAATGTCTACTGGTCGACATCTTCCAAATGAAAGAAACTGAATCACCGCTCTTTGAGCTTCTTTGGACGGATGTTAGATTAACTTGGCCATTTTCTCAACGGTCAGAAACATAACATCATGGGACGATAAGCACTTGCTCTTTTATTCATTGGTCAGTACTTATCACATGACTATGGCATGATCATGTTCAACGTACCCAATTACGGGCGGTGTGGCACGAACGAATTTCAAATGACCCCCCCCCCCCCCCTTATAATTATATAATTATGTATTCAAATGTACTTTATTTATTTTTTTCACTGACATGGGCGTCTGGTTCCTCTCAGCCTAAAATGGATATCAGTAAATGTTCTGGAAAGTGATCAGCCACCGAGTACAGATTAGTTTACACATACGGGACTACTACCATATGCCTAGTCAGCCCCGTGGCGTGAGAAGAGGTCTTTTACCTTTCAGTACTAGGTACTTCATTCATTATGTGCCATGCCGGTAGGTATGGACGGTCTTGTTTCGCCCATCTTACACCATCACCAGAGTAGTGCATCAGCTCTGTGTTCTTGTCCCGACCATGCCATGTGGTCAGGCCATCCAGATATATACTTCTCTGTCTTTTCCCTTTTTCTTTCCCCCTCTATCGTGCCAGTTGTCACCAAGTTCTCTAGTTTAATTCTTCTCATAACGTGCTCTCCCCCTATCCCCTCTCAAACAAAATCTCACTGTATGCGTCGCATTTGTCTAATCAATTTGCGGCTTTCATTTGCCTCTAGTAGGATGTGCTCAATGGTTTTTCTTTCTGTCCATGGTATTCTAGGTATTTACGAAATCAATAATTACTGAGGGTGTTCAGTCTATAAAATATCAAGTTATCACTCAGTAATTTTGTCAATAACGTGAGTAAATTACCCTCTTTTACACACCTCAAGGTGTACTGGATACTAGGAGCAAGCCCCATATTTATACAGGCCAATCGGCACTCGATTGATGATGTGATCAACATCACGTGGGTAGCCTATACTTTCCAAGACATTACCTGGTGCTCGTTTTGGGCTGGGTATGCAAAGGAGCCTACGTTGGTTTTTAAAACTTTGCCTGGATGCGATTTCGAACCCATGATCATTGGAGTGGTGGGTAAGAATGCTAGGAACTGCGCTACTGCGGCCCCAGTAGTAACATTGGTCTTCACGTATTCTGTTTTACGTTCACTTATATGTCGTAGGTAAAGAACAGAATAGATAGGACAAGCAAAAACTGCATTCTATCAAATGAATAACGTTTTCTGCAGTAAGTCATTATCCTTTAAATTTATGCAAAGAGTTCTTTCGTGTTACATAGAACCAATTTTAACATACGACTGCCAGTCCTAAACAATTAGTAAAACGGGCGAAAAAAATAACAGGAAGCCTTGGAAATGTGGTTGTATTGAAGATTCATGATAATTAATTGGACAGTAAAAAAGAGAAATCTGGACGTTTTGATGGAAGCTGTGCCGCAAAGACAACTTATCACAAACATCAGAAAGAAACAGTCATCGTTTTTTGGTCACATGATAAGAAGACAAAAACAAGAACATGTTAAGAACAACCGGAAAGATTTCCGGAAAGAGAGCTAGAGAAAGACACCGTGAGAAGATTCTTGACAGTCTTGTGTCACTGCCAGGAAGGAAGTCAACACACGAATTGATCCATGCCGTCAGATATCGAAATTTGTGGACAGGCATGATCGCCGACGCTAACCGGCAAGGCACTGGATGATACTGATGATGTGTCGTACATGACTCCAAATCATGAATTTGAATATGAAATTCAAGACAAACCCTGACACTAATCTGCTACGTTAGGTCACCAAGCTAAATATATGTTTGTCGGAGAAACACGTTAAATACTCGTACTGCCTGCAGTCTAGAGACCGATTAATTGCAACTTTGTCTCCAAGCTTTCTCAGCCACTTTTAATTTCATGTAAAAAAAATAGACATACGGTATTTGCTTTAAGGCCAATACATGCAATAGGTTTCGTTGTAATCAATCCTGCCCCAATATGGACCCGGATATGGATGTGTGTGTGTGTGTGTATATATATATATATATATATATATATATATATATATATATATATATATATATATATATATATATATATATATATATATATATATATGAGCTACTATTTAACAATAAGTTTAAGCACTTGAAGATGTCATTAAGCACTGTGAATAATATGACAATCATAAAATCCGAAGATGTCATGTGCACATTATCATCACATGTCATCTCCACAATAAAATCACCAATACCCTTTGTCCTGTGTCTTTACTGCGCACTCATACATTCTTCTTCCAGTCCGTATCTTGATATTGTCTAAGATCATTTAACATTGTCTTCCACTTGAATATTTCCTTTTTTTTTCTCTCAAGCACATTTTTCAACGAGGAGCTTTATCTCTTCATATCCCTAAGTAATGTAATTGTCTCACAATGATCTCATTCAGTGGTGTTTATTCAGTACAAAAGTACATACACAATGATAATTTTAGAAAATAAATTCCCCCCCCCCCCCCCCAATGCAGTTATTTCTCAGTTGTATTTCCATATTGTAGTGGTAAAGGGGCTTGTGTGTTCCAATGACCCCAAGACTCTATGCCGACAGTAGCTTTGCTACTGGCATGGTCTCCCATGTCGGACAGGTCAAGGGGATAGAGACGAGAGGAAGTCAAACACAAACCTGCTGTGACGACAGGAAAGATCAGCGATTGAAGAGACAGAGACAGCCCAGGAGAAGTGACGATGGGCGACCTATGATGTTCGCATAGATTAATGAGGCCAATATAATTGATCCAGAACACCGGTAACTAAGACCTGTGGGTGGAGATAATGTACACCTACGCCATTTGGCAGTGCACATGATGATGATGATGAAGTTAGTGAAACAACTGGATGGCGATGGAGGGAGGTGAAAAAAGCTTATTCTATATAGAATTACCAATAATCACAAGGTGCATTGCTTGGTGCAGGTTAAGTTAAGCAATATCTAGGAATGATTGGACAGTTTAACAAACTGATTGAAAGCAAATATTGCTTTGTTTGATGTATACATTTTATACTTGAGCAATAAATAATAACGTTAAAAAACTGTGGTCTCTAGGGACATTCGAGTACAGACAAGCCTCGGCTCCACCAACCCATTAGTCGAGAACAATGGAGAAACCACATTGAGGCAAGTTGTCGCAATTTTGGCTTCATCGGAGACAAAGACACATTTGACCCAAGTATACTCAAAAATTCCAAGATCCTTGTGGATGACAACAACAAGGTATGCGTTCTTTGTCTGTCCCAGTCGCTTCTGCGGTAGTTCTTTATGACCTTTTTAGTTTTAAAATAATGTCATTCTGGGTCAAAAGAGGTTGAAGTATTTTCTAAGTGGTATGTAAGCAGTTATTGTGATTACAAAATTAGTTGAATTTCCTTTACAGTCAAACCCAGCAGCTTTGGCTGTTTGTGATTCGCTGAACAGTTTACATTCAATAGTTTGCCATTGCTCTCTGACCGACCTACTCTCATACCATTGTTAAAAATCAAGACGCAGTGGTCTTCTTCCAAATATCTTGCAGGTAATTTCCAGCGCGGTATGAGGGATTGCAAATCCCTTTGTTATTGTGATTACAAGAAGATAAATATGTAACTTATACAAGAGGGAGGCGAGCAGTGGTCTGTGGTCTTGTAGTGAGAAGATAAACGTCCCACAACTGGGACATAGTGGGCAAAGTATTTTTTTTAAACTGCTCTCGCTTGCTTTGAACTCAAACGTAGTCCATACACACCACTTCTAATCGTGCTGGACTGAATTGTGAGTGTGCATTAGCTTTCGCTATTAACAGTGTCCCTCGCCATCAGGTGAACTCATTCCGACTTCAGAGGTAGGCAAAGTAATAACAATCTCGAAGTGAAGGGAAGACACTAAATCTGGTTGGGTGTTATCAGCTAGAGTCGGTGGTGGAAGCGGCCGGTGGTGGGGGGGGGGGGGTCGTTACGGAGCAGACTAGAGCCTTTTGGTCTACACTGTCAGGTGTAAAGATGGTGGGTTACTGTGGCCTTGAGGTGGCTGGTGGGTTCCCGAGGTACATGAGAACAGGTAGAGTTTCAGCCCGTACTGGGTAAGGTTAACAACATACATGTGGAATGAGTGGATACCAATCATATACACTTCTCTCTTGCAAGGATGTAATGGCATTATTGTTCATGTGATGCTGGACTACGAGACAGAGAGCGAGCTGATATTTTGGCTAAAAAAGCACCTTAACTGGATCACTCGCGGCTGACAAAGCAACTACTGCGAAGACTATCTGTAACGGCTGCTGGTTGAAGACACAATAACAGATGAAACAACACATTTGAGTATGTTTATCTTCAAATATACGTGTAGTTCCAGCAAAGAGAAGCAAATGGGAGGAATGAACCTGACTTATTTGTAATTATCTGTTACAAGAACGGCCAGCATTTACACCTCACTACAATTGGTAAACAATATAAAATAGCACAACGTAATGCAGCTTAATAACAGAACACAATTACGAAAACCATAGAACGTTGCGGAGACTATCCTTCATCAGCAAACAAATACATCCACAATATACACATATACATATTTGTTTGCTAGTGAAGGCTAGTCGCCGCAACGTTCTATATTTTTCGTAATTGTGTTATGTAAAGCGGCATTATTTTGTGTTATGCTATATTGTTTACATTTCCACAGCTTTACCGCAGTTCAACAAATCTTATGTTTACATTTGCTTAAATAAACTGAGCATTTATGAATTAGTCCGGGGTGCTATGTTGTGGGGTCTTAAAGCCAAGAGATCAATAAATAAACAGATACATCAATACATCGGTCACTGCTATTGATAGGGCTTGTACCAATGCCTTGATATGAAAGTACAATAACTATTGTGCCACCTCAATCCCTCATACACACTAAGCAAAAGATAAACACCAATTTCTACGCTTTGAGGAGTATGTGGGTACATTGTTCCGGCCTCATATTCTTATAGACTAATCGACATTAGATGAGTAATACCGTCAAGATTATACCAGCCGCCTTGGATTCCCAGAACATTCCTGGTTCCTATTTTCGACTGCACATACATTAATTAAAATTAAAAAAAAAAACTTCGCCTCGATGGGGATTTGAACTCATGACCACCGGGCCAGCCAGAAAGGGAATTAACCCGGCTTATCCTGATACATATTGCTTCACAGCCAGGAGCAGTAGTGGCGTGGGGATAAATGTACGCACTATCAAAATAGAGCTTTTGAGTTCGATCCCAATAGATATCGGCGTTAATGTTGTTACAGGCCACCGCAACTCTTTGTTCCACCCAGACTCAAAAATGGGTGGTTGGCTGTGTGTGTGTGTGTGTGTGTGCCTGTGTGTGTGTGTGTGTGTGTGTGTGCATGTGTGTGTGTTATTGTTAAAACAATATGTTTGGTATAAAGCAGACCATGTTCCCTTGTGTGTGCCATATAGGTCTTGAAATATGAAGTCTGGTATCAACATCATTACTCTCAGAATGTTCCCACACGTATTTCATCTCATTGTTCAGTATGAAACGAAGAGGTCCCATGCTGATGAATCAGTTACAGTCTGATCTAACGTCCGTCTGGGTTTTCCTCTATGGACAGAATGTCATCAAGTACCTCCCCCACTCCCAATTGAATCAGCGTCTCCAGGTGTGGCGTTTGTTTATTTTAACGCACTTTCTACGCGATTCTAGAGAGCTCTAACCTCTTGTAAACTGGCCTACTATACTACTACTACTACTACTACTACTACTACTACTACTACTACTACTACTACTACTACTACTACTACTATTACTACTACTACTATTACTACTACTACTACTACTACTACTACTACTACTACTACTACTACTACTACTACTACTAAATGCTAAAACTACTACTACTAAATGCTAAAACTACTACTACTACTACTACTACTACTACTACTACTACTACTACTACTACTACTACTACTACTACTACTGCTGCTGCTGCTACTACTATATGCTAAAACTACTACTACTAAATGCTAAAACTACTACTACTACTAATACTACTACTACTACTAGTAGAACTACTACTAGTAGTAGTAGTAGTAGTAGTAGTAGTAGTAGTAGTAGTAGTAGTAGTAGTAGTAGTAGTAGTAGTAGTAATAGTAATAGTAGTAGTAGTAGTAGTAGTAGTAGTAGTAGTAGTAGTAGTAGTAGTAGTAGTAGTATGCTAAAACTACTGATGCATTACTAAATGCTAAAACTACTACTGTTGTTGTTGTTTGTCTATCAAGAATGATGATGACCATTCATTTCATCCAGTGGGGTTGAAGGTGTGGAGCCGTGGGTTCTAAGATGGCTGATAAGGCCTATTTTGGCTCGAAATGTTCTTTGACAATGTGGACAAAGAATGCTTGACGTCTCTGGAGGAGGATTTCCTGCAGTGGTTTTTCTGTCCTGCCTTTTCTTCACAGCTCTTGCAGTCCTGGTTGCCTCACATATAACTGCACCTTTGCGCAATGATGCACGCCACGAATTTCGGTCTCTGGCTGCAGCCTCCCAGGTGTCATGATGAATTCCAAAAGCATTCAGTGAAATTTTCAGAGTGTCTTTAAAACGTTTCCTCTGGCCACCTTGGGAGCGTTTACCACAACGCAGTTCGCTGTAAAAAATTCGTTTAGGGAGCCTGTGATCTGGCATGCGAGTCAAGTGACCAGCCCAGCGAATCTGATTCTTCATCAGTAGAGTGTGGATACTGGGCATGGCTGCTCTTTCTAGGACTTCAGTATCTGGAATCTTGTCTTGCCATTTAATCTTCAGTAGCTTCCTAAGGCAGACTGTGTGGAAGTGGTTTAATTTCCTAGCGTGTCGCTGATAAACAGTCCAGGTTTCACAAGCATATAGCAGTGTGGATAATACAACTGCTTTGTAGACTTTTAGCTTTGTTTGCAGGCTTATTCCAGTTCTGTCCCATACATTCTTGTACAGTCTGCCAAAGGCTGCACTGGCCTTGGAGATTCTTGCATTCACTTCGTCATCGATTGTGGCAGCTTGTGACACGGTGCTGCCAAGATAGGTAAATTTGTCCACAACACTTAGTCTATGATCATTCACTTTGATATTCGGCACAGTGTGATTATTCCCTGGAGCTGGCTGGTACATAACTACAGTCTTCTCCAAGTTGATATTGAGCCCAAAGTTGGCACAGGCATGTGAGAAAGCTGAAACGTTATGTTGCATGTCCGCCTCTGAGTTGGCGTATAGAGCGCAATCATCAGCAAACAGGAGCTCTCTGACTGTGCCACTGTTAATTTTGGTTTTAGCTTTCAGCCTTCTGAGATTGAATAACTTTCCATCCATACGGTAGTTGATGTCTATTCCAATGTCGTCGTTCTCGAAGGCATTCATCAACATGGCTGAAAACATGAGGCTGAACAGTGTTGGTGCCAGGACACATCCTTGCTTCACTCCATTGGTGACAGGAAAGGGTTCAGACAGCTCACCATTTTCCTGTACTCTTGCCTGCATGCCGTCATGAAATAGCCGCACTATTTGGACAAACTTTCGTGGACAGCCATATTTTGCCATAATCTTCCACAGTCCTTCTCTGCTGACTGTATCAAAAGCCTTGGTAAGGTCAATGAAAGTGGAGAACATTTCACAGTTCTGTTCCTGACATTTCTCTTGCAGCTGCCTCGCAGCGAAAATCATGTCAACAGTTCCACGTTCTTTTCTGAAGCCACATTGACTCTCAGGAAGAAGACCTTGATCGAGATGGGCTGTGAGGCGATTGAGAAGAATTCTGGCGAGTATCTTCCCTGCAATTGAAAGCAAGGAGATGCCTCGGTGGTTGTCACAGGATTGGCGGTTTCCTTTACGTTTGTAAAGGTGGACTATTGACGCGTCCTTAAAATCTTGTGGCATGGTCTCGTTCATCCATATGTTTGTGAAGACTCGGTGAAGCTGCTCTGTTAGGACCGGCCCACCTGCCTTGTATATCTCTGCTGGGATGGAGTCAGGACCAGGTGCCTTGCCACTGGAGAGTTGCTGGATGGCTTTGTTTATTTCCACTATGGTTGGCAGGTCATCAAGAGTCTCATTGGTGGGAACTTGAGGAAGGCAATTGATGGTTTCATCATCGAAGAAGGAAGTTGCATTTAAGATTTTGCTGAAATGCTCTGCCCAGCGTTGGAGGATTTCTTTCTTATCGGTGACCAATGTTCCCCCATCTGCACTGAGGAGGGGAACTATGCCTGGTGATGAAGGACCATAGACCGCTTTCAGTGAGTCGTAGAAGTTTTTCATATCGTGTCTGTCAGCAAAGCCCTGAATTTCATCAGCTTTGCTGCTCAGCCAGGAGTCCCGCATGTGCCGAAGTTTCTGCTGCACTACTCTCTGAATGTTCTTGAAAGCATCTTTTTTTGATGTTGACTTTGGGTCATTCAAATGTGCCTTGAGGAGAAGATGTTTCTCGGCCAGCAATTGGTTGATGTCTTCGGAATTTTCATCAAACCAGTCTTTATGCTTTCGGGGGGCTGGACCCAGGATTTCCATAGCAGTGTTGTAAATCGTGTCCTTTAGGGCTCTCCATTCTGTTTCTGTATCCTGTTTTGCTTCAGCATTGGGCTTGAGGCGGTCTTCCAGCATATTTTCAAACGACTGCTGCATTTTCTTGCTGTTTAGGCGGGTGACATTTAGCTTTGTTTGCATTTTTGCCCCTTGAGGACGCCGTGGTGGCCTGATGTGGATGTTCATTTTCGAGACAATGAGACGATGGTCTGTCCAACATTCGGCACCACACATGGATTTTGTCACTCGAACGTCTTGTCTGTCACTCCTCCTGACGATTACATAGTCAATGAGGTGCCAGTGTTTCGAGCGAGGGTGCATCCACGATGTCCTATTTCTCATGGGGAGACGGAAAATTGTGTTCGTAATCAGGAGATCATGTTCGGCACATGTCTGAAGGAGGCGGAGTCCATTGGTGTTACAATTTCCGACTCCATGCTTTCCAATAATGCCACTCCAAGAGGTGGTGTCCGTGCCTACTCTGGCATTGAAATCCCCAAGGAGTATAAGTTTGTCTCCTTTGGGAACAGATGTTAATACATTGTGCAGGTCCTCATAGAACTTATTCTTGACATCATCTTCGTTGGTCATAGTTGGTGCGTAGACACTCACAATGGTTGCGTGCTTCCTTCCATTCAGCAGAGGCAACTTCATGGTCATGAGCCTGTCGTTTACAGCCTTTGGAAATCCAGCTAATTTGCCGACCAGGGCCGACTTAATGGCAAATCCCACACCGGATTGGCGTCTTTCCTCGCTTTTCCTTCCACTCCAGAAAAATGTGTAGCCGGCACCAATTTCACAGATTTGGCCTTCTTCTGCAAGTCGTGTCTCGCTCAAGGCTGCAATGTCGATGTTGTACCTGCCCAGCTCTCTCCCAATCAGTGCTGTTCGTCTCTCTGGACCTGACGCGCCGTCTCTGTCAAGTAGGGTGCGTACATTCCAAGTTCCAATTGTTAAGGGAATATGGTTTACTCTTTTAGCTTTGCTTGTTTTATCTTTCTTTGTATGTCGACCGCAGTTTAGGGTACCCACCAACCGCGGCTAGCTGGTTAGGTAGTGATGAAGCAGACAATGTTTAGGGCACCTTTTCTAGCCCCTTCCTCATGCTATGGAGGTGAGCAGTGTGTTCCTATAGAGGGCTGCTCAGTCGCTCAGGGGGCTGCCGAATCCCACTGCTGCTCCGGTCAGTAGAAGACGACCATATGGCCTGAGCCGCCTGTGTGCAGGTCTGCGACTACGGCTGCCAGCGTACCCACGCCTGCCGCTTTGCCGCTCGCCCATCGCCACAGGGCTTGAAGGTGATATGTGACGTTGGATGAAGAATGACTTGCGCGATGACTTGGATTAAAGTGAGGAAGAGTTGCGCAATTCGTCGACCTCACTCTCTCGCCTGAGTCCATCTGAGTCCAGTGGCAAGACAAGTCGAGACGATTGGAGACGAATACAGGTGCAGTGGATGACCAGGGCGCTCTACGTGCCTTGCCGTGCTCATTACGTTCCATAACGCTTTGCAGGTAAACGCCGTCTTGCCCGTTGAATCAGGAATGATTTCTTCCGCGCAGTCTGCCGAATCCTGTCTTCACATGCTGGGTAGGCATACCCTAGTTTACCTCTTGGTTTGACACCAAATCGGATACCCATGCCTGGTTTAGCCAGCCTCTCACAGCTGTTGCCCGGGGGGTGGCCGCTGTCGCATGCTGACAGCTACTAGGAGCCACAGGCACGAGCTGGGTGTCAGACTTGGACCAGTGGGGGATGGGTCCTGAAAGGACATGAGAGCCATCCTTACCAAAGGTGCTACCAATGCCTGACACCCCGTACCCCCCAAAACTACTACTACTAAATGCTAAAACTACTACTACTACTACTAGAACTACTACTATTACTAGTAGTAGTAGTAGTAGTAGTAGTAGTAGTAGTAGTAGTAGTAGTAGTAGTAGTAGTAGTAGTAGTAGTAGTAGTAGTAGTAGTAGTAGTAGTAGTAGTAGTAGTAGTAGTAGTAGTAGTAGTAGTAGTAATAATAGTAGTACTTGAGTGCTAGTTTAATGAGAGAAGTTATCGCCTACTCCGGTTGACATGAAACGCGAGAATATGCAAAGTAATGTGAACGGATGTGAAATATTTAGAATCTGTATTCCGTATTAAGTCATCTCGTAAGATACTGTGGTCCGCTTCCAACTAATATTAATAGCGGATGCCAATTTTAAGGCTTGCAGTTTTGAACAGATCTTCGTTTTAGTTACATATCCTTTACAGGACGTTGCAGCCAACTCCAACATTTTTGACTGTTTGTGATTACTTGGCAAGTTTAAATTCAGTACTTTGCCATTGATTTCTGAACGACCGGCACTCATGCCATTGTATGGACATCACCGCATGGCGATCTGCTGCCAAATCGCCAATAGCTGTGTTTCGAACGAGGTATGCGGGATTACGAATTACATTCGTAATACCTTCGCCACAGAGCCGGATACAGCGACCTAATGTTAAACTGATCAAGGTCAACATTTCACGGATGTGAAGTACATCCAGTACTTTGTCCAAACTCTGTCTATCAGTTTAAATTGTGATATCGGGTTACAGTTTATAGACCTGTCGTCTTAAAATATTTTCCCTCGACATTAATGTGGAAGTTAAGTGAAAACCACCACATTAATACTCCGGCAATCAGTTTATAATGATACTAATATCCGTCTTGAAACTAGAACATTATATACAACTGTAAGATAGAGACAAACGGCGTGCTTTGGTCATGTGATCGGAAGAGGGGCATTGTAAAACATCACGACAACTGGAAAGATCAGTGGGGGAAAGAGACAGAGGCAGACCCAGAGAAATTATGCTGGATGGATTGAGACGGTGGCGTGAGGAATACAATCAGCAGAGTTTATACAGAATACCAAGCGCCGAGATCTATGGAGAGACATGAACGCCTATGCCAGTTGGCATGGCATCGTAATGATGATGATGATGATGATGATGATGATGATGATGATGATGATGATGATGATGATGATGATGATGATGATGATGATGATGATGATGATGATGATGATGATGACGATGATGATCAATCTTGAGAATAATGTAAACGGAAACATGCCAAAGCAATATGTTAAAAGAATATTTTAAAAATTATAACTAGAACAAACAATAACATTAAAATTACTTCCTAGCATTAAGCAAAATTTTCTAACTGCAACCAATAAATTAGACAGACAGACAGACAGACAGACAGACAGAGAGACAGACAGACAGACAGACAGACAGACAGACAGACAGACAGACAGACAGACAGACAGACAGACAGACAGACAGACAGACAGACAGACAGACAGACAGACAGATAGATAGATTGATAGATAGATAGATAGATAGATAGATAGATAGATAGATAGATAGATAGAGGGGGGTAGATAGGTAGGTAGGCAGGCAGGCAGGCCGATAGACAGGCAGACAGATAGATAGATAGATCCCCGCCAGAGCCTGGGCGAAGCCGGGCCGGGTCAGCTAGTGTGTGTGTGTGTGTGTGTGTGTGTGTGTGTGTGTGTATACACTCTCACGAAGTTTATACTTCACCTCGAAACCGCAAGGTACAAGAGGAACATGATGAGATGAGAGATGAGATGAGATATATAACACCAGCATTTTTTCAGCTGCTATTGATGTTCTTAGCAAGATTACACTAAGTATTTTGACACTGCTTTCTGAACGACCGGCTCACATACCCCCGTAAGTAATTAACGCAACGCGATCCGCTACTGAAAATCGCACAGCTGTGTTCCCCCACGTGGATATACGGGATTGCGGAGAAAGTCGGTTAATCCTTCACCAGAGAGACCGGCTTGCATATATTAACCTTGATTAAAAGCCGCCCGCCCTTGGAGGGTTAAATGTGATAGCTGTTGACATTCTACCCTTGGGTATACAGGAAACAGGAGCTTGTGATCTCGGTTATTTTACATAAATACACGCGCTGTGGGGATTACAGAGTCTAGACCAGAGAAAGCAGGAAATGGCAGCAGTATCTTGTGAGCGTACACGGCGGGTTAATTTGCAAGTCCTGGTACTGTAGTGGCTAGCTAGCATTTCTACCACACATGGTCATGGCTTGGTGTCCAATCCAAACAAGAATTGTACGTGACCAGTGCACGTCAGGGAAGCTGCGGTAGAGTAGTGGTCAAATATGGCGTCATGGGTTCTATTCGCATCGGTGTAGATTAAAATTTTAAAAAATGACCTACCAGATCGACTCAGCCTAAAATGGGTACCAAGAAATGTTTTAAGAAGTAAAAGTGGCCGATGTGATACTGACCATATCACTCATCGAGTGCCGATTGGTTTATAAAATTATCAGTCTTGTATCACATTCCAAATGCGCCTAATGTACGTAAAAGGTATCTTTCCG
>JACEFZ010012346.1:0-19488 GCA_014155875.1 Cepaea nemoralis | reverse complement strand
GGGGGCTTGCCTTTGCTCCCCCTTTAGGGTTATCTCCATCTTCTATGTATAACTTGCCCATGTGATTTCCACACACCCTGTTTGTGCTTGCGCTTATTATCTCCTCTCTATGTACGGGATCAATGATGAAAATCATGAATACAGTATTGGGCACTATGAAAATACATCATATTTTGTTCGATTTTTTGGAAAGTTAAACCGGTCAACAAATACCCGAAGAAGTCGGATGTGTCGCCCGAAGGCGCAAAAATATCGAATTTCGGATAAGGAAGATGAAGACGAAGAAGAAGAAGAAGAAGAGAAGAAGAAGAAGAAGAAGAAGAAGAAGAAGTGTTTGATCTCGGTATTGGTTTCTTCCATCAGGATGAAACCAAACTTCCTACGTAGACAAATATTTTAGTTTGCCTAAATTACCTATTTCAATGCAGATCATGATTTCTATATCTGATCTTGAACTGCCATTGTAATCTACACCGATGTCACTTCAAGTCTCTGCATCCGTTGAATAGGTATTTTAATATCTTCCAACTGGTTTCAGAATTAGTCACACACTAAGATGAAATCCGAAGTAGAAACATATTTACCAAAATGTTCTGCCTTGTTTATGTAGTCAAGGGGTTTGTTAAACAGCAGGATGACAACACTTGTCTATTTCGGATATGATTTCAAAATTTGAGTCTTCATTTGTTCTAATTGACAGAAACACCAAAGACAGGATCTGTGTAGAAACATGAACGAATACGCCAGCTGGCAAAGCAGATGATGATGGTGACGAGGATAAGGTGGAGAGGCATATTGGGACTAGAGGACCCCACATGTTGGCAGATGACGAAGAAATGGAGATCCATTTGAACAAGTGTTGTTTATTTTTGTGTTTTGGTATGAGAACATACAGACATGAACATAGTGTGTTGAAACATTGACTAAGACTGCAGTGTTGTAATAGCCACCATATTTGTTGCATATACACGGGACGGAAGCCTTTACTCTATAAAGATGCCAAAGTTGCTGACTTTATCATGTACAGAGGTCGGAAGACTTTACTCTATATACATCACAAGGTTACGGACATTATCATTACACAGATCGGAAGACTTTACTCTATATACATCACAAGGTTACGGACATTATCATTACATAGTTCGGAAGACTTTACTCTATATATATCACAAGGTTACCGACTTTATCATGTACACGGGTCAGAAGACTGTACTCTATATACATCACATGGTTACGGATTTTATCATGTACAAGGGTCGGATGACTTTACTCTATATACATCCCAAGGTTACGGATTTTATCATGTACACGGGTCGGAAGACTTTACTCTATATACATCCCAAGGTTACCGACTTTATCATGTACTCGGGTCAGAAGACTGTACTCTATACATCACAAGGTTACGGATTTTATCATGTACACGTGTCGGAAGACTGTACTCTATATACATCAAAAGGTTACGGACTTTAACATATACATGGGTCGGAAGACTTTACTCTATATACATCACACGGTTACGGATTTTATCATGTACACGGTGCCACGTAGCGTACAGACGTGATGATGACGTCATTGAAAGTATCGGGAAATCCGATAAGTGAAACCACACAAAGAAACTAGGGGAAACAAGTGGTAAACAACGAGAACGTCACACTGACGTAGATTGACAACAAACAGACTGACAGGGACATTCAAAGGAGAAGCAGGAATTTGTGATCGTTATACAATTATAGTGGCTCGGAGCTGGTTAGCATTGATCCATGGATAGAAAGATAATAACCAATGGAAGAATATTATACAAGATGGATAGCGCCATGGATTTAAGTCATCGCGGGCAGAAACCTAGACAAGAATGTATGCAACGGTGAAGACAGACTGGATGAATGCAAGAAGAATGAGTACGGAGATATAGGTAGACAATGGCGAATATTTTGTACAGGTTGGTTGTATATGTAAATATCTATTTATGTTTGCAATCGTAGTTTAGATACTGACCTGGCAAAAACAGGCGATCTAAAAGATGCAACAGGATATGTAATGCAACTAACATTTGTCAGCTGTCTAATAAACAGCGTTTAACTTTGTTAAGCTCAATAGTCTGATTCATTATCGACGTTCATTCGTTGCGGCTCCAGTTTCGCTGTCATTTTGCTGTTTGGAGTTGAGCCGAACTTTATTTATACCAGCTGATGATTTAGTATAGTTAGAGATCATGTATGCTAGTAAAGAGGAGTCAACAGGAATCTGGCACACGGGTGGGAAGACTTTAATCTATATACATCACAAGGTTACCGACTTTATCATGTTCACAGGTCGGAAGACTTTAATCTATATACATCACAAGGTTACCGACTTTATCATGTTCACAGGTCGGAAGACTTTACTCTATATACATCACAAGGTTACCGACTTTATCATGTACACAGGTCGGAAGACTTTACTCTATATACATCACAAGGTTACCGACTTTATCATGTACACAGGTCGGAAGACTTTACTCTATATACATCACACGGTTACCGACTTTATCATGTACACAGGTCGGAAGACTTTAATCTATATACATCACAAGGTTACCGACTTTATCATGTTCACAGGTCGGAAGACTTTAATCTATATACATCACAAGGTTACCGACTTTATCATGTACACAGGTCGGAAGACTTTACTCTATATACATCACAAGGTTACCGACTTTATCATGTACACAGGTCGGAAGACTTTAATCTATATACATCACAAGGTTACCGACTTTATCATGTACACAGGTCGGAAGACTTTACTCTATATACATCACAAGGTTACCGACTTTATCATGTACACAGGTCGGAAGACTTTACTCTATATACATCACAAGGTTACGGACTTTATCATGTACACAGGTCGGAAGACTTTACTCTATATACATCACAAGGTTACGGACTTTATCATATTAAATTGCTTTTTCTGCAAGCTGTTCATTATTCATCGACTCCCATAGTTCAGACCCCCGGTCAGCTGGACTAAAATGTTGATTTCTCGTTCTTTACTTGGGGACTGGCCGAGTGGCTAGAACGCCGGACTCTCCTTCAGGAGACCCGGGTTCGATCCCTCGGTAAGGTGTGGGATATTTTTCTGTCGGTGGCAAAAAGATAATCCTAACCTGCACAGTTCGCGGCGACAGCATTAGCCAGGCGTCCTTAATTCCTCAGGCTCAAAGACCCCCCCCCCCTCCCCCCCCCCCCCCGCCATACACCGCAAGGTACTATATTGGCAGTAAATGACAGTTTTGACAGTACTTGGGGACGTACACTACAAGAATCTCTGAAGTCGGAGTGGGTTCGCCTGATGGCGAAGGACTCTGATATTAGGGAAAGCCAACACACACGCAATAACAGCCCAGTGCACTAGAAGTAGTAGGACTTGAATGTACTACGCTTGAGTTCAAAGCAGAAGGGCGGGGAAAACAAAATTATGTACATTGCGATGTTAACAGACTTTGAGAACCCTCATGAAACTGTGTTCATCCCACGTGTTGCATCAACACTCCCATCCTTTTAGCATTTTGCAAGAATCAAAGAACCGCTTTATTCGATGTCGGAAATATCCGGGAGTTTATGGGCTACATTTTGATGTGTTTCCACGTTAGTCTAAATGTTGTATTTGTTGATACATAGCCTGATGGTACGGAACAGTGTTGTGCAATCGTTCTGACACGGCCCATTGCTGTATGCATCTTTACTGATGCTACTGGCCTGGAGTGGGAGTTGGGGACAAGTGCGACAAGAAACGAGCGGTTACAGATTTAAACCAGCGCAGTGACGATGGGGGTACGAACGCAATTCGTAATCCCGCATACTGCGTTCGAAACACAGATGCGTACTATTTGGAAACATACAACCACTGCGCTGGTTTTCATGCAACGGTATGAGTGCCTTTCGTTCAGAAAATAATGGCAAACTATTAAACGTAGATTTGCCAAGAAATCACTAACAGTCAAATAATGCAGGGGTTGATTAAAATCTTGTACAGGATGTGCATCTAGTTTTAACATATCTAATTTTTGAATTAAATTAACAATATACGTGGTGTTTATAATAAGGAGGAAGTAGGAAGGATAGATACTTATATGGCCGACAGCTTAAAAGTTCAAGGAGGGGATAGATACTTATATGGCCGACAGCTTAAAAGTTCAAGGAGGGGATAGATACTTATATGGCCGACAGCTTAAAAGTTCAAGGAGGGGATAGATACTTATATGGCCGACAGCTTAAAAGTTCAAGGAGGGGATAGATACTTATATGGCCGACAGCTTAAAAGTTCAAGGAGGGGATAAATACTTATATGGCCGACAGCTTAAAAGTTCAAGGAGGGGATAGAGGGAGTAGTGAAATAGAATATTGTTATAAATTGATTTATTGGTTGTTTCGGGATTTGAAATTTAAATATTGAGCACAACCCACCACTGGCAACGCTGATCGTATTCTGGTATGAACCTAAGGCCTATCCACGTCAATATGGAAGCACTATACTCGACATCCTGATCAATAATATCTAATGTAAATAGATGGAATTCACAAGAACCTATCAACATGCGTCTGCTAATATAAAGAATTAAACTACAAGGTATTATTTTGTTCATGTCAGTGAAATGTACTTACATTTCTGATTATTTTCTTTTCTCACGGATCCCCAAGTGTTTTAGAAGCCCAGACTGTAAAATAACATTGTCAAAACTGAGACATGATTGCTGTCATAGATAGGGATTTAAATGTTGTGCCCGTCCGTTAAGAATAAGATATCCGCACTGCAATATTAATGGGTGTTGCTTGAACACGATGACTGCATATCTTCTTATTCTTTTGTCCGCTTGAAATGTATTATCTTTATTTGTCATGATGTCTCTTGTATAAACTGTTTACTGTATGTTACTGTATAAATTGTTTACTGTCTTTTTAGTTCACTAGGTGGTCCAAAGAGTTCTATCTTCCAGCGCTGATTATTGTATTTAATCTGTCTGCATTGAAATTGACGTGAATCGTGTACAAGTTTTAATGCACGCAACAAAGTGACAGACAAGACAAACAAATTAGAATGATTTATTTTGAAATAAACCTTAACCTTTACTTTGTTGAAACTAGTCATTAGAAATAATTATTTATCCAGCCGACATAATTTAGCGAAACTATTTTTCTGGTTACACTCTATTCTTGTCCCCCCCCCCCCCCCCTTGTCCTTGTTACTTGTATTGCTATTTACCCTCATCAGTACCTTGTCTCTTATACTGCATACTGTCATACATATATAGGCTGTATTTTTAATGACTGTGCAGTGTTTGAAAATATTGCCAGTCCAAGTTTTGTATTCACCCTCTGCAACATGCAACAGAATAGGTAAATACAAAACTTGGACCGGAAATATTTTCAAACACTGCACAGTAATTAAAACAGCACCATGTACTTTATTGTCTTTGTAGATTACACTACTAATCATCATCATCCAGTGACCGTCCTGTGTAGAATATTTAACCTACCACATATCAGCCTTTTAAAAGTTCTTTCTATCATAAGCCAGGCATAGCTGTCACATTTACATTATCTATTACATACAGACTCTATGTTTTAGCCTTCCTTTTCTCCGTTTCCTCGGTACTATTTCATCCAGAATGATTTTTTCCAGGCGTTCATGTCATTTGTGATGACGTTCATGTCTTTTGTGATGTACACATTCTTTCATTTTCCTTAATGTAATTTATTCAACCAGTTTTCTTCTGTAGTGTGTTCTTGTTGAATTGACCTGTTTCTTTTCTGTTTTGTCCAATGAATTCTAATACCCTTCTGCAACTCTTATATTTAAAAAAGAAAAACAACTCAATGTGCTTATTTTAGGTGATTTGTTAAACGTTAAAGTTTCACACCCGTATGTTGCCATGAAAAATATGCATTCGCTTAGTACTATGAGTTTTGATATTGTGCATGTTTTAATCCGTTTAGGTTTTAATTGCTTTATGATACTAACATTTGCAGATGATGTTCCCATTTAGGTTTTAATTGCTTTAGGATACTAACATTTGCAGATGATGTTCTCGCATACAGGCAGGAGAGGGACAGAAATTAAACAGCTGCAGGCGACACTGGACAAAGTGATGGATTGGTGTACAGAGATGAATGCTGTAATGAACACAGAAAAAGCGTTTGCCTTGTGGTGCTCTCTGGTCAATAGGATTGTTGAAGCTAACCTCCCACGCCTCACAACAAATGGTAGAAATGTGAATAAAGAAGTGTGAATACAGAAGAATGAAGTACCTGGAAATCAGTTTTGATAGAAGCCTGTCCTTTAGGGATCATATTGAAGTAATAGTTACACAATGGCAGAAGGGTCTCGATGCAATCGAAGTGTATGGCAGCAAGGGAAATGGAGCAGAAAATACTATTCACACTTTTTCAGCACTTGATCATTTCAGTGGTAGCTTATGGACTGGAAATGCTCACCGTCTCAAAGAGTCAGCTAGTGAAACCAGAGCGAATACAGAATGAAGCCTTGAGGGTGTTTCTGGGATGTGCAAAGGACACCCAAATAGTGTGTATGCGATACATCCTGGCGTTGCCGACTATTGCGGACAGATGCAAAGTGTTGCAGACAAGGTCATACCTCTAGGTAGCTACGGACAAGGAACACCTCCTGGATAATCCCAGGATGCATCAACGGTCACAGGCTGTTAAAAGGAAGATCATGGATGGCTCAGGCAGAAGATACCATCAGAGAAATGTGCACACTTGAGAAGATTGGTAGAGGCAAGGGATGGGTCAGAGTACGGAATAGACATTAATACTTGTGTGGGGTTATAATCACATTGGGCTGCCAGTGTAGAGAGTGGGCAGCAGGTGCTACTGAAGCTGACATTCAACAATTAATTCATGACTACTCTGGTCCTGGCGATGTGATTTTCTATACTGATGGTTCTGTGTTAAGAGAAAAAGAAAAAAAAAAACACACACACAGAGAGAGAGAGAGAGAGAGAGAGAGAGAGAGGAGACAGAGAGAGAGAGAGAGAGAGAGAGAGAGAGAGAGAGAGAGCCTGGGGATTCATAGCAAAAGAAAATGGCCGATGTCTAGTCAAGGTGAGCTTGGAATATGACACCACAAACTCAAGTATGAGAATGGAAGTGCAGGTGGTTACTGCAGTTTTCCATTGGTTGGAGAACAAAATGTATACGCATGTTGTGATTGTAACTGATCCACAAAGCATGCTGGCAAAGGTGAAGACTGGCATGCTTTGTGCAGACTGGCTTGCACCGATTCAGAGGTCGTGGGTTGTGAGCATACGCTGGACCTTTTCTCCAGGATCCTCTAGTGTGGTTGGAAATTAAAGGCAGACAGATTGTTTGATTTCGCAGCATTAAGGGGTGATTTTATGTATAAGGCAGATGTGGTGAAGGCCCTCTGGGAGAGTGTGATTCATGCAGAAAAACAGATAGACTATCATGGTCTAGAGGGAAAGCAACAACAAGAGGTGGTCAGAGGATCTGGTCGACAGTCGACAGTAACAAGTGAATTCTCACGATGTTCTTTATGATAAGTGCGTGAGATGGTCGTTGTCTAGGTAACGATGCTCCTGGTGTGTCAATTGAGCTATCTAACTGTCTCACAATGCAACTCACCCCAGTAATACACGTCCATCAGTCATTAAACAAGATTGAGTTGGCGCACATAATCCTTTAATACAGAAATAACACAGACCCACGGAACATATTTATATATCCAGAAACAATATATATAATCCATAGAATATCCATATCCTCCTCACAACATTAACACGCACACATCACTGTCTTCTCACGGCCTGCTTAATCTCAAATTCACAAGACAGGTAATCCAGCTCCTATCCACAGCTGGACCTCACACATCACAACCCACACACTGGGTCTAGTCTCCGCTAGCTATCCAACCCACTTTGGGTTTTAGCCTGCCTTCACCACTGGGAGAACAACACAACACAAGAACTGACCCACAGTCAGTCTAAACTCCCACGTCCTCGTTCGGCGCCAAAACATCAACTGTCCAGAAGTCCCTTGACTTCACACGAACCGAACCTCAGTCGGTCTCAGCCTCCACTGACCAGTCAAAGTTTTCCACTGTCTTTTAACCCTGCTGTGTAGCCCCTCCCTGGGCTCCCAACAACATTACACCCCAGCCTAAAACTGTCTTTCTCCCCATCCACCCTGGGGTCTCCACTCACCCTCACCATTATTTCTCATGGCTGGTTGTTTTTCTCGTAGTCCCGCTACAAAGGTCACTCATCTCAATGTCAATGACCCAGGCATATGTCATGAATCAAGACGGACATATAATCAAAATTGCGTCGGGCACCATTAGTATTGGGACTCTATACTGGCTGTTGAAGATGAGGACTGAGCGCTTATGGGAATGCCCTGAGGGCAATGATGTCGGCTCTTGACTCAATTCAACTACTTGCTTTTGTTACTGCAGAGCAATAAATGTTATTCTTTTAATTTCTGTAGAAATGTTTCTGTAATCTCTCGTCAGCAGTTATCCTAAATATTCAAAACTGCTCACATTTAGTAATTGTCTCCCCAAAGATACATATATCTGTTCACTTGTTTGTTTTATGATATGAATGAAATACATGAACCAATGACAGCAGAGACAGACAGAACCTGAACCCTCATTAGATGAAATTGCATGGGCAATAAAGAACCGGAAGAATGGTAAATCACCTGGACGTGATGAGATACCAGCTGAACTAATTAGTAATTGGGAGGAGACGAAAGCATACACATCTATCACGCATTATGTAAAAAGATATGGAAATTTGGTATATAGCCAAAAGATTGGAAGAGAAATATCTTCACTCCAATACCAAACAAGGGCAACCTGAAATTATGCACCAACTATAGAACTTTTGCCCTCATCAGTCATGCAAGTAAAGTTCTACTAAAGATCACAATGGGGAGACTTCGCAAGAAAATGGAAGAAGAAATTAACGCCTGGCGATGCAGACACAGCTATTAACTTGGCACTTGTCTCCCAGTCATCAGTCCTTGATGTAAAGTGGACTGTTTTGAATGAACATGGCAGTGATCACATGCCGTGCTCAGTCCTGATCTCTACATCCAGGAAAGTTTAGGCTGGGAGAGCGCGCAAGACCTTCCGGTATGAGTGGACCGACAGCCTTCTTGGACGCCTCAGACAGGAGGCATGCAACAGGACTGTTAAAAATCCTGTCTTGCATCCCCCATGGTGGACTTCAGAAGTAGACCATGCTTGGAAAGCAAAGAGAGCTGCAGTGGAGCAGCTAATGAAAGTGCTACAGACACGCCGAAACTCACGAGAGGAAGTGGACACAGCGGAAATGTCAAGAAAGATAAGGTGGAGGTTTTCAAGCGCTGTGCTGCAGAAGCCAAAAACGCAAAATGGGAATGTTTCATGAAGGAGATTGGAGGTGATAAAACACTGCGAAAGTTCTGGAAGCTGCACAGACAAATACAAAGAAAAGATGGGCATATGACAGTGGGAACAATTTATAGAGATGATGGTGTGCTCGTGACAACAGACAAAGAGAAAGGGGATTCGTTTCTCCAGAGATTTTTAGAGCAGACCAATCATAATGATGCGGACACCAGGGATGCAGCTAGAGAGGAGTTATCTGGCACCATCAAGAATATGTATTATGAAGACATATGGGTTGAAGATGTTAAACCTATTTTGAAAAAGGCAAAAGACACGGCAGGGCCTGATGGGGTTAGGTATGGCCACATGAAGGCTTTGAGCGATGCAGACCTGAAGCAGATGACCGACTGCTTTAACCAGAGCATTAGGACAGCATCAGTACCGCAGAACTGGGTGCACAGCTATCTTATCCCGCTCCTAAAACCATTCAAGGATCATTCAAAGCTTAGCGGCTTTAGGATCATCACCCTTCAAAATACATTTGGGAAGGTATTAGAGAAGATAGTCGCTGTCAAGCTGCAAGAGTTTTTGGAAAGGGAGAAGCTTCTTCCAAGAGGTCTGGGGAGCTACAGGCCAGGAAAAGATACCGGGTCAAATGCAGCCACTTTTGCATTTGACGTTTAAGAGGAGTTCCAGAGTAAACAGGAAACGATGGCGGCGGCGCTTGATCTCGAGGATGCTTACAATAGAGTTAGACATGATATTTTGATGACTGCACTGATGGAGAAGGGGGTCAATCCCTGGCTGGTGAACTGGATAGCAATTGTCCTGTATTCTCGTTGGGTTGCTCTCCATCTGGGTGTCGTAAAAAGTGTCGTCCCTGGGGTGAGGGGAATCAACACCCACATTCTTTTAACTCCATATCATTATCTTGAGGATCTCCTGGATCTCTGTCTACAAAACCCCATCTGTCTTTGGATCTCTCTCTCTCTCTCTCTCTCTCTCTCTCTCTCTCTCTCTCTCTCTCTCTCTCTCTCTCTCTCTCTCTTCTTACCACTGGACCATGCCCCCTCTCATTCTTTTCCAAAACATACTACACAACTCTAGCTTCTAACAAAATGACAAATTAATTTAATATAGAAAAGTGTCAGGTATGTGCAAAGTGTGTGTGTAGAAGGTCTGTCGTATAATCTAGAGTGTATACAGAATCAGACCGAACAGCTCAGGATCAAAGTCTGCTTTCATCACATTACCGGCCACACAACAGCATCATAGACCAAGTACAGAAGGACCTCACCAAATGATGTGTCTCTCCGGCCAGGTGTCGACTTCCTCCAGTGGCTCTTGGATAGTCCGGATGCCTGGTCACCAATTGTAGATGTAGTCCAATACTGACCATGAATCCGACACACACAGTGTAACTAATATGTCACTAAAAGTTCTGTGATCTGATAACCCTTGTACAGTAAAATAAATGTTTACTGTCAATTTCTCATAGGAATTCACCATTTAGAAAACACAATGTTAATTGTTAATTTCTCACAGGAATTCACCATTTGGAAAACGCAATGTTAATTGTTAATTTCTCTATATAAATACTATTGTCCCTGTTACTGGTGGTATTGTAAGTATCTTCACTCTAATATGATGAGAACTACCACGGAGGAATCGCTCTTAGATGATTGTCGGTTCCTGCTAAACAGAGGCCAGGTTCATGCAGACCCTCTGGGTTATGGGCCCATGCTAAAGGCCGCTGAGTAAAAACTGCCTTCAATGATCGAGCCATAATCTTCTTCTATGACTTGTCTGTTAGCTTATTTGGAAAACATAGTCGAACCTGTTGAAGAGAGCAACCCGGTGAGAGCAACCCGATTCCGACTTTCATTAGGTGAGTGTAGGCCGACGGCCACACTCAGATATTTAACAGAGAACTAAACTCTGGCATAAGGCAGAGGAAGCTCATCACATCGGTCTGAGTCATGGTAAGATAAGAAAGACTAAAGGAAAAGCGCAGAAACCCAGTAGATACCCTACTGGAAGATCCTACCATTTGACATTTCCTTTATCCCCCCGAATATCACCCCTCTACCTTGTTCTTAACTCACTGAGTTAATTGATATCTCACACTAGCTAGTTTAAGCAACGCGATAGCCTACTGCTGCCGACACTCCTATAATAAATTCTCACAACGCACATTACCACGCTCGACTCCTAAGAATCATCCAATTTGGGTCTATTTAATTAAATATCGAGACCACTAAATCACACAATGGACAAATGTCCGCCAATGTAAATCAACATAAGACACCGTGGTCTCTTTCCATAAGCAGAACAGGAACATCAAACACGTCCTTGTTGCCTCACAACATTTGGTCGACTCCCGCCAAAGGTGTTTGTCCAGACTGTTTTAAAACTGTGTCTGAATGACGTCACAAATCTGACTAGACACTAGGCGTCGAGAAACTATGTTTTTCCTCTCCTTTTCCGACTCGATGTAAACAACCGGCCGGCTGTCCCGCTTTGATCTGGGGAATTGTTCCCGGTACTCCAAAAAGTCTTGCCGGCTTGTGATCTGAAGAACTCTTTCCCCCACACCAAAAGATCTTGCCGACTCTCATCAGGACAGTCTGTCCCCAACATCAAAGAATGGCGGCTGCCTGTAGACGAATGGCGCGACAGTCTTTCATCGATCGACAACTCCAAGAATTCCGCAACACTGGGTGCATGGATCTCAGAGCCACTTATTTTAACCCCGGGACTGCTACAGGGATCTGCAATCACACCTGTAATCTTTAACGTGTATACGAGCAAGATTGCAAACCTAGAAGCACCAGGGGTTGGAAGGATACTAACATTTGCAGATGATATTATTGCATATAGGCAGGGGAGAGATAGGGAATAAACAGCCCAGGAGCTACAGGCAACAGTAGACAAAGTGATTGACTGGTGCTCATAAATGAGTGCTGTCATCCACCCTGAAAAGGCCGCTGTTTTGTGGTGCTCTCTGGACAACAGGAGTTTGAGTGCTGATGTCCCAGGCCTCACGATAGATGGTAGAAATGTCAACAGAGAGAACAAACTGAAGTATCTGGGAATCACATTTGACAGGAGCCTGTCCTTCAAGGACCATGTGGAGAAGGTTGTGACAAGATCTCAAAAGGGACTTAATGTTATTAAAACTATGGCTGCAATGGACACAGAGCAGAGAATGCTTTTCACACTATACCAGCACTGGATCCTCTCAGTGATTGATTATGGACTAGGACTGCTCACTGTCTCAAAGAGTCAGCTGGTGAAGTTAGAGCGCATACAGAACGAAGCTATGAGGGTCATTCTGAGATGCACAGATCACCCTTTGCACGAGGCGCTGGACGCATTTAAAAGTCAGCGTCTGATAAGAGGGAAATCATGGATGGCTCAGGCGGAGGATACGATCTGACATGTGTACATCTTGGAGAACATTAGGCGAGGAGAGGAGTGGGTCAGAGTGCCAGCGGAGCAGTCAGACTTGTGCAGAGTTATAATCACATTGAGCAGGGAGTGGCCAGCAGGGGCCACGGAAGTGGATATCCAGCAACTAATTCAGGATAATGCTCGCTTGGGTGATGTGATTATCTACACAGATAGTTCGGTGTCGAGAAGTAGGAGAAGTGCCTGGGGGTTCATAGCAAAGCTTATGGCCGACGTTTGGTGCTGGAGAGTCTGGCATGATACCACAACATCTAGCTTAAGAATGGAGATGGAGGCGGTCACTGCAGCTTTCCGCTGGATGGAGAACACGATACATACACACATCGTGATTGTAACTGACTCAGAAAGCATGCTGAGGAGGGTGAGGACAGGCATGCTTCGTGCAGAGTGGCTTGCTTCGCTTCGGAGGTCACGGGTGACAAGCATCGCCTGAATCTTTTCTCCGGGGCATGCCGGTGTGCTGGGAAATGAACAGGTGGACAGATTGGCTGGAGTATTGATGCATGACAAGGCAGACGTGATTGCGGCCTTGTGGGAGCACGTGTACACCTCGGAGGAGCAAATGGATCATCATGGTCTGGCAGCGAAGAGTGACGAGGGGATTTGGCCGACGCTCGAAGCTCAGAGGAAAGGCGAGACGGACATATAATCAGATTGCTACTGGTACTATTGGTGTTGGAACTCTTCGATGGCTGCTGAGAATGGGGACGGAGCGATTATGGGAATGCACAGAATGCTGTGATGTCGGTTCCTAGATCAATCAATCAATCAATTAGAAGAATACTGAAAATTAAGTGGACAGCCGAAATGAGCAATCAAGGCGTTTTAATGGAAGCTAAGTCCCAAAGACAACTTATCACAATTATCAGAAAGAAGCAGTCATCTTTTTTTTTTGGCCACGTTATGAGAAGACAAAAACTTTAACATGTTGTGACAACCGAAAAGATTTACGGAAAGAGAGATAGAGGAAGACAACGTGAGAAGATGCTTGACAGTCTTGTGTCAATGACACGGAAAGGAGTAGTGAACATACGAATTGATCCACGACGTCGGAGATCGTAATTTGTGGAGATGTTTGATCGCCCACGCTAGCAGCAAGGCACTGGATGATGATGATGTCGATTAATACGGAGGCGCATTCGCAGTGTTTAGCTCCGTTGCCTACGCGTTGCCGGTTAGTGCTCCGGGTGCAATCCCCAACAGCGGCGGTATTTTTCCCACCGGTACGCCTTTTGGGTCGACCTTGCCTCATAAAAATAAAACATTCAATGTCAATGGAAAATTCAATGTCTTCTGGGAACATATGGGAAGGGACGATGATGAGGAAGGGAACTGCCCAATTCACCTCATATGTAATGACATAGAATATGTGAAGGCCTAACACATTACACCCCAATGACAGTGCCCCCCCCCCCCCCCCCCCACACTCCTCACACCCCCATGGGACTCTGCGTACATTTATGATGCATTGGCCTAGCGATTATTATTATTATTATTATTATTATTATTATTATTATTATTATTATTATTATTATTATTATTATATTCCTGTATAACGATCCAATCATTTCATAATATATGCATCAGATGTTTGCTAATATTGCTTGTCTAACCTGCATGAGTGCCATGACGGCATGCGCTTGCATTAAGGCAATGAGGAAGATTGAATATCTAAATATTATGTTGTGTTTGAATATGTTTATGCTGAATGATTAATAAGGTTCCCGTCATTACACTTCCGTGTAGCGAAACTATATCCTGGCTTTGAAGAAATTAGCTGAATTATGTATGCGTGAACATTTTGCACATGTGATTTTTGGCAATACATTTATAGATTAGCCGCCTGGAAGCATTACATCAGCAATTTATGACTTGAAAGCGTTGTTTCTTATGATGCTATTTGTATATGGAACTGTTGACATGATTTTCGCTGCAAGGCAGCTGCAAGAGAAATGTCAGGAACAGAACTGCGAAATGTTCTCCACTTTCATTGACCTTACCAAGGCTTTTGATACAGTCAGCAGAGAAGGACTGTGGAAGATTATGGCAAAATATGGCTGTCCACGAAAGTTTGTCCAAATAGTGCGGCTATTTCATGACGGCATGCAGGCAAGAGTACAGGAAAATGGTGAGCTGTCTGAACCCTTTCCTGTCACCAATGGAGTGAAGCAAGGATGTGTCCTGGCACCAACACTGTTCAGCCTCATGTTTTCAGCCATGTTGATGAATGCCTTCGAGAACGACGACATTGGAATAGACATCAACTACCGTATGGATGGAAAGTTATTCAATCTCAGAAGGCTGAAAGCTAAAACCAAAATTAACAGTGGCACGTCAGAGAGCTCCTGTTTGCTGATGATTGCGCTCTATACGCCAACTCAGAGGCGGACATGCAACATAATGTTTCAGCTTTCTCACACTGCCTGTGCCAACTTTGGGCTCAATATCAACTTGGAGAAGACTGTAGTTATGTACCAGCCAGCTCCAGGGAATAATCACACTGTGCCGAATATCAAAGTGAATGATCATAGACTAAGTGTTGTGGACAAATTTACCTATCTTGGCAGCACCGTGTCACAAGCTGCCACAATCGATGACGAAGTGAATGCAAGAATCTCCAAGGCCAGTGCAGCCTTTGGCAGACTGTACAAGAATGTATGGGACAGAACTGGAATAAGCCTGCAAACAAAGCTAAAAGTCTACAAAGCAGTTGTATTATCCACACTGCTATATGCTTGTGAAACCTGGACTGTTTATCAGCGACACGCTAGGAAATTAAACCACTTCCACACAGTCTGCCTAAGGAAGCTACTGAAGATTAAATGGCAAGACAAGATTCCAGACACTGAAGTCCTAGAAAGAGCATCCATACCCAGTATCCACACTCTACTGATGAAGAATCAGATTCGCTGGGCTGGTCACTTGACTCGCATGCCAGATCACAGGCTCCCTAAACGAATTTTTTTACAGCGAACTGCGTTGTGGTAAACGCTCCCAAGGTGGCCAGAGGAAACGTTTTAAAGACACTCTGAAAATTTCACTGAATGCTTTTGGAATTCATCATGACACCTGGGAGGCTGCAGCCAGAGACCGAAATTCGTGGCGTGCATCATTGCGCAAAGGTGCAGTCATATGTGAGGCAACCAGGACTGCAAGAGCTGTGAAGAAAAGGCAGGACAGAAAAACCACTGCAGGAAATCCTCCTCCAGAGACGTCAAGCATTCTTTGTCCACATTGTCAAAGAACATTTCGAGCCAAAATAGGCCTTATCAGCCATCTTAGAACCCACGGCTCCACACCTTCAACCCCACTGGATGAAATGAATGGTCATTATCATTCTTGATGGACAAACAACAACATTTGTATATGACTTCAACAGCCGCCCCCTCCTTCATATCCATCTTCTTCTTATTCTCCTCATCCTTTCCTCCTCCTCCTCCTTCTCATTCTTCTTCTTCTTCTTCTTCTTCTTCTTCTTCTTCTTCTTCTTCTTCTTCTTCTTCTTCTTCTTCCTCCTCCTCTTCTTCTTCTTCTTCCTCTTCTTCTTCTTCTTCTTCTTCTTTTCTTCTTCTTCTTCTTCTTCTTCTTCTTCTTCTTCTTCTTCTTCTTCTTCTTCTTCTTCTCCTCCCCCTCCCCCTCCTCCCCTCCCCCTCTTCCTCCTCCTCCTCCTCCTTCCTTCTTCATTCTTCTTCTTCTTCTTCTTCTTCTTCTTCTTCTTCTTCTTCTTCTTCTCATCCTCCTCCCCCTCCTCCTCCCATCTCCTCCTCTCCTCCTCCTTCTTCTTCTCTTCTTCTTCTTCTTCTTCTTCTTCTTCTTCTTCTTCTTCTTCTTCTTTCTTCTTCTCTTCTTCTTCTTCTTCTTCTTCTTCTTCTTCTTCTTATTCTTCTTCTTCTTCTCATCCTCCTCCTCCTCCTCCTTTTCCTCCTCCACCAGTGAAACTATAGCCCCTCAACCATGTCATACCGCCACCCTGTGCTATTTCGTATAGTTCCTTGAATATATTTCCTATATTATACATTTCAACCTCAATTCTCTTTTTGATGTGTTGTAAATGTAGTTCCATGGCAGATACAGTCGATGAGGTGTGAAATATCAGGCCCCAACACATTCTAGGTCACAGAATAATGAGTTGAGGTGTTCAGTTACCATCCCAGAAAATTCTCAGAATTATTGTGTATCCGAGTTAAGCTGTATTGGCTGGGGAAAAAACGACCCCTCCCATCGTTGGGGGTTGAATCCGTACTACTGTCTTTGTAAACAAGCACAATGACCACTTTGCCACCTCCGTTGCGCATGTTTAATAACGTCCTTATGTTATTTAATGTTGGACTGAGAGTACCGAAATATTACGTGGATCTTGTTCTGTTGGATGACAGTGAATCTCGGAAAGTCAACGAACAAATTAGGAAAGGATTGGAGGCAACATAAATGTAAGAGGGCTAGTCCAAAATCAACCGCCAATTGGCTGGTTAAAAATAAACCGATTGCCACAGCGACACTGTTCATAGCTTGCGTCATTCAGTAGTCTTTTAGCTCACTACACACCAACCCACAGTCGCATTTATTCTGTGGTTTACGAATCGCGGACCAATAAACATGGACACTGTTACTGCCTTTCATGCCAGCTGTGAAACTCGTGGTGTGATTCATTTCATTCAAGCAGGAGGTGAAAATTCGGCCGAGATTTATCGTCGATTGTATCTTGAGTACGAGGATAAAGTTATGAGTGACGGTTCTAAGAGAGACTGGTGCAGGAAATTCAGAGATGGGCTTACAGATGTGCATGATAGGGGTGACAAAGACGACATTTATGTGTGAATGATGAGATCATTCAAAAAGTCGACAAAGTCGTAGTGGAAAAGAGCCGTTTCACAATTTCAGATCTTTCTACAGAATTTCCACAAATTTCTAGGATTAGTCTGTTTCGAATTGTTAAAGAGAGCTTAGGTTACCACAAATTCTGTTCACGGTGTGTACCAAAGCAACTGATTGACGTTCACAAAGCTCTAAGAATTGACTCAGCTTTGACGTTCCTTCTGTGCTACGGGAAGAGGGGGATGCGTTTCTCGACACAACAGTGACTGGGGACGAGGCATGAGTACACTTCGTGAATGCAGAGACGAAGGAACAGTAAAAACACATACTCCAAACAAGCCACAGAAATTCAAGCAAACACGTTTGCAACGAAAAATGTTGGTTACAGTGCATTTTGTTGACATAATTCATGACACTAGCGACCACAATAACGTCAGAAGTTTATTTTGAAACACTGAAGAAGCTTCGCCGGTCAATCCAAAACAAAAGGCGAGGAATGCTCACCAAAGGTGTCAAATCCAAAACAAAAGGCGAGGAATGCTCACCAAAGGTGTCCCTATCATTTACGACAACGCGTAGCCCCACACTGTTGCTCGCACAAAGGCTTTACTTGAGCAGTTTAAGTGGGCAATTTTCAACCACCCCCGCTTACACCCCGGACATGGCACCAAGCGATTATCATCTCTTTGGCAAGATGAAGGTCTGGCTGGCTACTCAGAGCTTCGAAACTGCCGAGGAGCTCATGGATGGAATCAACAACTGGCTAAGTACTCTGGTGGCACCTTTCCTTGACGAGGGCTCACAAAAACTCGTGCCACGGTACGACAAGTGCCTGAATTTAGGTGATGACTATGCGGGAAAGTAATGCAGTGATGTTGTTAACTTTTGTATGTTTCTAGATGTCAATTTGTTTAAATATTTACCAACTAATCGGCGGTTGATTTGGAATTTATGCGATCCATGCTGGGAATACCTTGGATTGCCAAAGTAACAACGATTGCCTGAAGAAAACAACTTTTGAAAAAGCTATTGAAAGTAGAACATTATACATAAACATAAGAAATAAACAAACCGTGTCCTTTGGTCAAGAAACGGATAGTGAGGCATCGGACATCGTTGTGAAGACTGGAGAAATTAGTAGTAGAGCAGGCAGGGTAGACCGAGAGAAAGTATGCTTAATGTTTGATGGTCAAACGGGCGAGCTAGCATAGTTGACAGCGAAGTGCGCTGGTAATGTCATGAGCAAGGTCGGACGAAGTTTCGACGCCTGGGCTCTTCGTCTCCGAAAGTGAGCAAAAAATGGCCATCTGTTCCTTCATGCAGCCTGACAATGAACAATAAGCAGAAAGATTGGGAACATGTAATAGTAGCGGAAATGTGGTGTCTGAAGAAATGTGTTCAAATTACAACGTGAGCTCCACATTGATGGTCCCGTCACGCCATTTTAACATCAGAAATAAATTGACGGGTATTGATTGGCACTCGTAGATACAGAGGAAAGAAATAGAGATCATGGGACGCACTAGACAATATAAGAATTGAAAGCTATAGTATGGTAAAACGTGAATTCGAACATGTCGTCTCACGTGTTCTTCGAGGGCGGCAAACTAGTCATCTCTTAAAAATGTATTCATTAGCCAGCCTATCATTCATCTCAATCCTAAACTATGGAATATGGACCGAATTCTTAGCCAGCCATTTAAATAGCTCTTCAAATTTCATAAAGGTATATGAGCTATCAAGAGTTCAAATAACACACACAAAACTGACAAAATACACTGGCCGCTTTACTAAAGAGATATACATACAAAA
>JACEFZ010012345.1:0-13547 GCA_014155875.1 Cepaea nemoralis | reverse complement strand
GGTGTATGTATGGTTTTTGTCAGTGGTTATGTAGGGTTGTGTCTGTAGTGGTGTGTATGGTTGTGTTTTTCAGCTGGTGTATGTAGGGTTGTGTCTGTCAGCTGGTGTATGTAGGGTGTGTCAGCTGGTGTATGTAGGGTGTTTTGTCAGCTGGGTATGTATGTTTTTGTCAGCTGGTGTATGTAGGGTTTGTGCCCAGCTGGTGTATGTATGGTTGGGTCAGTGGTGTATGTAGGTTGTTTTTTTGGGGGGTCAGCTGGTGTATGATGTTTTCTGTCAGCGGGTGTATGTAGGTGTGTCTGTCAGCTGGTGTATGTATGGTGTGTCTGTCGTGTTTTTATGGGTTGTCAGCTGGTGTATGTATCGTTTTCAGTGGGTATGTATGGTTTTTGTCTGTCAGTGGTGTATGTAGGTTGTTCAGCTGGTGTATGTATGGTTGTTTCTGTAGGGTTTGTTGGTTTTTGTTGTGCTGGTGTATGTTTTGTGTTGCAGCGGGGTATTTTTGTATGGTTTTTGGTCTGTCAGCTGGTGTATGTAGGGTGTGTCGCAGGTGTATGTATGGTTTTTGTCAGCTGGTGTATGTATGGTGTGTCTGTAGTGGTTTTGTAGGGTTGGTTGTCGTCAGCTGGTGTATGTATGGTTGTGTCTGTCAGCTGGTTATGTATGGTGTGTTGTCAGCTGGTGTATGTATGGTTTTGTCAGCTGGGTATGTATGGTTTTTGTCTGTCAGCGGTGTATGTAGGGGGTTGTGTCTGTCAGCTGGTGATGTATGGCTGTGTCTGTCAGCGGGTGTATGTATGGTGTGTCTGTCAGCTGGTGTATGTAGGGTGTGTCTGTCGTGGTGTATGTAGGGTTTGTGTCTGTCAGCTGGTGTATGTATGGTTGTGTCTGTCAGCTGGTGTAGTTGGTGTGCTGTCAGCGGGTGTATGTAGGTGTTCTGTCAGCTGGTGTATGTATGGTGTGTCGTCAGCTGGTGTATGTAGGTGTGTCTGTCAGCTGGTGTTGTAGGTTGTGTCTGTCAGCTGGTGTATGTATGGTTGTGTCTGTCAGCTGGTGTATGTATGGTGTGTCTGTCAGCTGGTGTATGTATGGTTTTCTGTCAGCTGGGTATGTATGGTTTTTGTCAGCTGGTGTATGTATGGTGTGTTTTGTATGTTGGTTGTCTGTCAGCTGGTGTATGTATGGTTGTGTCAGCTGGGTATGTATGGTTGTGCCCAGTGGGTATGTATGGTGTTTTGTCAGCGGTGTATGTATGGTGTGTCAGCGGGTGTAGTAGGGTGTGCCCAGCTGGTGTTGTATGGCTGTGTCAGCGGGTTTATGTAGGTGTTTTTCAGGGTTTAGTTGGGGGGGGTGTATGTATGGTTGTGTCGTCAGGGGTGTATGTTTGTGTCTGTCAGCTGGTGTATGTATGGTTTGGTCAGGGTGTATGTATGGTTGTGTCAGCTGGTGTATGTATGGTGTGTCAGCTGGTGTATGTTGGCTGTTTTCTGTCAGCTGGTGTTTGTAGGGCTGTTTTCAGCTGGTGTATGTATGGCTGTGTCGTCAGCTGGTGTATGTGGGGGTTTTTGTCAGTTGGGTATGTAGGGTTTGGGTTTTCGTCAGCTGGTGTATTTTAGGGTTTTGGGTCAGCTGGTGTATGTATGGTTTTGGGGTCAGCGGTGTATGTATGGCTGTGTCAGTGGGGGTATGTATGGCTGTGTCTTTTAAGCTGGTGTATGTATGGTTGTGTCTGTCAGCTGGTGTATGTATGGCTGTGTCGTCAGCTGGGTTTAGGGTTTGTCTGTCAGCTGGTGTATGTATGGTTTTTCTGTCAGCGGGTTTTGTAGGTTGTTTTCTGTCAGCTGGTGTATGTAGGGGTTGGTAAAGCTGGTGTATGTAGGGTTTGTGTCTGTCAGCGGGTATGTATGGTTGTGTCGGGTGGTGTATGTAGGGTTTGTGTCTGTCTGTCAGCTGGTGTATGTATGGCTGTGTCTGTCAGCTGGTGTATGTATGGTTGTGTCAGCTGGTGTATGTATGGTTGTGTCAGCTGGTGTATGTATGGTTGTGTCAGCTGGTGTATGTATGGTTGTGTGTTTTGTCAGCTGGTGTATGTATGGTTGTCTGTCAGTGGTGTATGTATGGTTGTGTCAGCTGGGTATGTATGGTTGTGTCTGTCAGCTGGTGTATGTATGGTTGTCTGTCAGCTGGTGTATGTAGGGTTTTGTGTCGTCTGTCAGCTGGTGTATGTATGGCTGTGTCTGTCAGCTGGTGTATGTAGGTTGTGTCAGTGGTGATGTATGGTTGTGTCTGTCGTCAGCTGGGTATGTATGGTTGTGTCTGTCAGCTGGTGTATTTTGGGTTTGTGTCAGCTGGTGATGTATGGTTGTGTTGTCGTCAGCTGGTGTATGTATGGCTGTGTCTGTCAGCTGGTGTATGTATGGTCTGTCTGTCAGCTGGTGTATGTATGGTTGTGTCTGTCAGCTGGTGTATGTACTGGTTGTCTGTCAGCTGGTGTATGTATGGCTTGTGTCTGTCAGCTGGTGTATGTATGGCTGTCTGTCAGCTTGTGTATGTAATGGCTGTGTCTGTCAGCTGGTGTATGTATGGTGTGTCTGTCAATGTGTATTTATGGCTGTGTCTGTCAGCTGGTGTATGTATGGTTGTGTCTGTCAGCTCTGTGTATGTATGGTTGGTCTGTCAGCTGGTGTATGTATGGTTGTGTCTGTCAGCTGGTGTATGTATGGTTGTGTCTTCAGTGGGTATGTATGGTTGTGTCTGTCAGCTGGTGTATGTATGGTTGTCTGTCAGCTGGTGTATGTATGTGTGTGTGTCTGTCAGCTGGTGTATGTATGCTTGTGTCTGTCAGCTGGTGTATGTATGGTTGTGTCCAGCTGGTGTATGTATGGTTGTGTCTGTCAGCTGGTGTATGTATGGTTGTGTCAGCTGGTGTATGTAGGGTTTGGTTTTCTTTTCTGTCAGCTGGTGTTGTATGGCTGTGTTGTCAGCTGGTGTATGTAGGGTTTGTGTCTGTCAGCGGGTGTATGTTGGTTGTGTCTGTCAGCTGGTGTATGGGGGGGCTGTTTTGTCTGTCAGCTGGTGTATGTATGGTTGTGTGTAGCTGGTGTAGTATGGCTGTTTTCTGTCTGTCAGGGGTTTTTGTATGGCTGTGTCTGTAAAGGCTTTGTATGTAGGCTGTGTCTGCTGTCGGGCGGTGTATGTAGGTGTGTTGTCAGCTGGTGTATGTATGGTTGTGTCTGTCAGGGTGTATGTATGGTTGTGTCTGTCAGCTGGTGTATGTATGGCTGTGTCTGTCAGCTGGTGTATGTAGGGAATGTGTCTGTAAAGCTGGGTTGTATGGCTGTGTTGTCAGCTGGTGTATGTAGGTTGTGTCAGCTGGTGTTTTATGGCGTGTCGGGCGGTGTAGTAGGGTTTTTGGGTCAGCTGGTGTATGTATGGCTGTGTCAGCTGGTGTATTTAGGGTTGGTGTCTGTCAGCTGGTGTATGTATGGCTGTGTCTGTCAGGGTGTATGTTTTGGTTGTGTCAGTGGTGTATGTATGGGTGTCTGTCAGCTGGTGTATGTATGGTTGTGTCAGTGGTGATGTAGGGTTTGGGGTCTGTCAGCTGGTGTATGTAGGGTTTGGTCAGCTGGTGTATTTTGGCTGTGTCAGCTGGTGTATGTATGGCTGTGTCAGCTGGTGATGTATGGCTGTGTCTGTCAGCTGGTGTATGTATGGTTGTGTCTGTCAGCTGGTGTATGTAGGGTTTGTTTTGTCAGCTGGTGTATGTAGGGTTTTTTTCTGTCAGCTGGTGTATGTAGGGTTTTGTGTCTGTCAGCTGGTGTATGTAGGGTTTGTGTCTGTCAGCTGGTGTATGTATGGTTGGGTCAGCTGGTGTATGTATGGTTGTGTCTGTCAGCGGTGTAGGGTATGGTTTTTGTCAGCTGGTGTATGTATGGTTGTGTCTGCCCAGCTGGTGTATGTAGGGTGGTCTGTCGTGGTGTATGTATGGTTGTGTCAGCTGGTGTATGTTGGGTGTCTGTCAGCTGGTGTATGTATGGTTGTCAGCTGGTGTATGTATGGTGTGTCTGTCTGTCGGGGGTGTATGTAGGGCTGTGTCTGTCAGCTGGTGTATGTATGGTTGTGTCAGTGGTGTATGTATGGTTTTTGTCTGCAGCTGGGTATGTAGGGTTTGTGTCAGCTGGTGTATGTATGGTTGTGTCGGGTTCTGTCAGCTGGTGTATGTATGGCTGGGGTCTGTCAGTGGTGTATGTATGGTTTGTGTCAGCTGGTGTATGTAGGGTTTGTGTCTGTCTGTCAGCGGGTTTATGTATGGTTGTGTCTGTCAGCGGGTGTATGTAGGGTTTGTGTCAGCTGGTTTGTATGGTTGTGTTTCTGTCAGCTGGTGTATGTATGGTTGTGTCTGCCAGCTTGGTGTTATGTATGGTTGTTGTCAGCTGGTGTATGTATGGCTTGTGTCTGTCAGCTGGTGTATGTATGGTTGTTGGTCAGCATGGTGTATGTCTTGCTGTGTTGTCAGCTGGTGTATGGTGGCTGTCTGTCAGCTTGTGTATGTATGGCTTGTTCTGTCAGCTGGTGTATGTATGGTGCTGTCTGTCATCTGGTGTATGTATGGCTGTGTCTGTCAGCTGGGTGATATGTATGTTGTGTCTGTCAGCTGGTGTATGTTGTGGTTGTGTCTGTCAGCTGGTGTATGTATGGCTGTGTCTGTCAGCTGGTGTATGTATGGCTTGGCTGTCAGCTGGTGTATGTATGGTTGTGTCTTTCAGCGGTGTATGTATGGTTTGTGTCAGCTGGTGTATGTATGGTTGTGTCTGTCTGTCAGTGGTGTATGTATGCTGTGTCTGTCCGCTGGTGTATGTATGGCTGTGTCAGTCCTGGTTGTATGTATGGTGTGTCTGTCAGCTGGTGTTATGTATGGGTGTTGTCAGCTGGTGTATGTATGGTTGTGTCTGTCTGTCAGTTTGGTGTGTGTATTTTTTGTGTCTGTCAGCTGGTGTATGTATGCTGTGTTGTCAGCTGTGTATGTATGGCTGTGTTCTGTCCAGCTCGTGTATGTATGGCTTGCTGTCAGCTGGTGTATGTATGTGCTGTCGTCTGTCAGCTGCGTGTATGTATGGCGGTGTCTTGTCAGATGGTGTATGTATGGTTGTTGTCAGCTGGTGTATGTATGGTTGTGTCTGTCAGCTGGTGTATGTATGGTTGTGTCTGTCAGCTGGTGTATGTATGGTTGTTGTCAGCTGGTGTATGTATAGTTTGTCTGTCTGTCAGCTGGGTATGTGATGGCTGTGTCCTGTCAGCTCGGTGTATGTATGGCTTGTTGTCAGCTGGTGTATGTATGGTTGTGTCTGTCAGCTGGTGTATGTATGGCTTGTCGTCAGCTGGTGTATGTATGGTTGTCTGTCTGTCAGCTGGTGTATGTATGGCTGTGTCTGTCAGCTGGTGTATGTATGGTTGTCTGTCAGCTGGTGTATGTATGGTGTGTCTGTCTGTCAGCTGGTGTATGTATGGCTGTGTCTGTCAGCTGGTGTATGTATGATTGTGTCTGTCAGCTGGTGTATGTATGGCTGTGTCTGTCAGCTGGTGTATGTATGGCTGTGTCTGTCAGCTGGTGTATGTATGGCTGTGTCTGTCAGCTGGTGTATGTATGGTTGTGTCTGTCAGCTGGTGTATGTATGGCTGTGTCTGTCAGCTGGTGTATGTATGGTTGTGTCTGTCAGCTGGTGTATGTATGGCTGTGTCTGTCAGCTGTGTATGTATGGCTGTGTCTGTCAGCTGGTGTATGTATGGTTGTGTCTGTCAGCTGGTGTATGTATGGCTGTGTCTGTCAGCTGGTGTATGTATGGTTGTGTCTGTCAGCTGGTGTATGTATGGTTGTGTCTGTCAGCTGGTGTATGTATGGCTTGTGTCTGTCAGCTGGTGTATGTATGGCTTGTGTCTGTCAGCTGGTGTATGTATGGTTGTGTCTGTCAGCTGGTGTATGTATGGTTGTGTCTTCTGTCAGCTGGTGTATGTATGGCTGTGTCTGTCAGCTGGTGTATGTATGTTGTGTGTCAGCTGGTGTATGTATGGTTTGTCTGTCAGCTGGTGTATGTATGGTTGTGTCTGTCAGCTGGTGTATGTATGGCTGTGTCTGTCAGCTGGTGTATGTATGGCTGTGTCTGTCAGCTGGTGTATGTATGGTTGTGTCTGTCAGCTGGTGTATGTATGGTGTGTCTGTCAGCTGGTGTATGTATGGTTGTGTCTGTCAGCTGGTGTATGTATGGTTGTGTCTGTCAGCTGGTGTATGTATGGTTGTGTCTGTCAGCTGGTGTATGTATGGTTGTGTCTGTCAGCTGGTGTATGTATGGTTGTGTCTGTCAGCTGGTGTATGTATGGTTGTCTGTCAGCTGGTGTATGTATGGTTGTGTCTGTCAGCTGGTGTATGTATGGCTGTGTCTGTCAGCTGGTGTATGTAGGGTTTTTTCTGTCTGTCAGTGGTGTATGTATGGCGGTCTGTCAGCGGGTGTAGGGGTTGTTTGTCTGTCACTGGTGTATGTATGGTTTTTGTCAGCGGGTGTATGTATGGTTTTTGTCAGCTGGTGTAGTATGGTTGTGTTTTTGTCAGCTGGTGTATGTAGGGTTTGGGGCGTCAGCTGGTGTATGTTTTCTTGTCTGTCAGTGGTGTATGTATGGCTGTGTCTGTCAGTTTGGTGTAGGGATGGTTTGGTCTGTCAGCTGGTGTATGTATGGTTGTGTCTGTCAGCTGTGTATGTATGGCTGTGTCTGTCTGTCAGCTGGTGTATGTATGGCTGTGTCAGCTGGTGTATGTATGGTTGTGTCTGTAAAGCGGGTGTAGTAGGGTTGTGTCTGTCAGTGGTGTAGTATGGTTGTGTCTGTCAGCTGGTGTATGTATGGTTGTGTCTGTAAGCTGGGGGTATGTATGGCTGTGTCAGCTGGTGAAATGTATGGCTGTGTCAGCTGGTGTATGTATGTTTGTGTCTGTCAGCTGGTGTATGTATGGCTGTGTCTGTCAGCTGGTGTATGTATGGCTGTGTCTGTCTGTCAGCTGGTGTATGTATGGCTGTGTCTGTCAGCTGGTGTATGTATGGCTGTGTCTGTCAGCTGGTGTATGTATGGCTGTGTCTGTCTGTCAGCTGGTGTATGTATGGCTGTGTCTGTCAGCTGGTGTATGTATGGCTGTGTCTGTCTGTCAGCTGGTGTATGTATGGCTGTGTCTGTCAGCTGGTGTATGTATGGTTGTGTCAGCTGGTGTATGTATGGCTGTGTCAGCTGGTGTATGTATGGCTGTGTCTGTCAGCTGGTGTATGTATGGCTGTGTCTGTCAGCTGGTGTATGTATGGCTGTGTCAGCTGGTGTATGTATGGCTGTGTCTGTCAGCTGGTGTATGTATGGTTGTGTCTGTCAGCTGGTGTATGTATGGCTGTGTCTGTCAGCTGGTGTATGTATGGCTGTGTCTGTCTGTCAGCTGGTGTATGTATGGCTGTGTCTGTCTGTCAGCTGGTGTATGTATGGCTGTGTATGTCTGTCAGCTGGTGTATGTATGGCTGTGTCTGTCTGTCAGCTGGTGTATGTATGGCTGTGTCTGTCAGCTGGTGTATGTATGGCTGTGTCTGTCTGTCAGCTGGTGTATGAATGGCTGTGTCTGTCAGCTGGTGTATGTATGGTTGTGTCTGTCAGCTGGTGTATGTAGGCTGTGTCTGTCTGTCAGCTGGTGTATGTATGGCTGTGTCCTGTCAGCTGTGTATGTATGCTGGTCTGTCTGTCAGCTGGGTATGTATGGCTGTGTCTGTTCAGCTGGTGTATGTTGGCTGTTGTCTGTCTGTCAGCTGGTGTATGTATGGCTGGTCTGTCAGCTGGTGTATGTATGGCTGTGTCTGTCAGCTGGTGTAGTATGGTTGTGTCTGGTCAGCTGGTGTAGTATGTTGTGTCTTGTCAGCTGGTGTATGTATGACTGTGTCTGTCAGCTGGTGTATGTATGGCTGTGTCTGTCAGCTGGTGTATGTATGGTTGTGTCAGCTGGTGTATGTATGGCTGTGTCAGCTGGTGTATGTATGGTTGTGTCAGCTGGTGTATGTATGGCTGTGTCAGCTGGTGTATTTATGGCTGTGTCTGTCAGCTGGTGTATGTATGGCTGTGTCTGTCAGCTGGTGTATGTATGGCTGTGTCAGCTGGTGTATGTATGGCTGTGTCTGTCAGCTGGTGTATGTATGGTTGTGTCAGCTGGTGTATGTATGGTTGTGTCTGTCAGCTGGTGTATGTATGGTTGTGTCAGCTGGTGTATGTATGGCTGTGTCAGCTGGTGTATGTATGGCTGTGTCAGCTCGTGTATGTATGGCTGTGTCTGTCAGCTGGTGTATGTATGGTTGTGTCTGTCAGCTGGTGTATGTATGGCTGTGTCTGTCAGCTGGTGTATATATGGTTCTGTCTGTCAGCTGGTGTATGTATGGTTGTGTCTGTCAGCTGGTGTATGTATGGTTGTGTCTGTCAGCTGGTGTATGTATGGTTGTGTCAGCTGGTGTATGTATGGTTGTGTCTGTCAGCTGGTGTATGTATGGTTGTGTCAGCTGGTGTATGTATGGTTGTGTCTGTCTGTCAGCTGGTGTATGTATGGCTGTGTCTGTCAGCTGGTGTATGTATGGTTGTGTCAGCTGGTGTATGTATGGTTGTGTCTGTCAGCTGGGTGTATGTATGGTTGTGTCAGCTGGTGTATGTATGGTTGTGTCTGTCTGTCAGCTGGTGTATGTATGGCTGTGTCTGTCAGCTGGTGTATGTATGGTTGTGTCAGCTGGTGTATGTATGGTTGTGTCTGTCTGTCAGCTGGTGTATGTATGGTTGTGTCTGTCAGCTGGTGTATGTATGGTTGTGTCAGCTGGTGTATGTATGGTTGTGTCTGTCTGTCAGCTGGTGTATGTATGGTTGTGTCTGTCAGCTGGTGTATGTATGGTTGTGTCAGCTGGTGTATGTATGGTTGTGTCTGTCAGCTGGTGTATGTATGGTTGTGTCAGCTGGTGTATGTATGGCTGTGTCAGCTGGTGTATGTATGGCTGTGTCAGCTTGTGTATGTATGGCTGTGTCTGTCAGCTGGTGTATGTATGGTTGTGTCTGTCATCTGGTGTATGTATGGCTGTGTCTGTCAGCTGGTGTATGTATGGTTGTGTCTGTCAGCTGGTGTATGTATGGTTGTGTCTGTCAGCTGGTGTATGTATGGTTGTGTCTGTCAGCTGGTGTATGTATGGTTGTGTCAGCTGGTGTATGTATGGTTGTGTCTGTCAGCTGGTGTATGTATGGTTGTGTGAGCTGGTGTATGTATGGTTGTGTCTGTCTGTCAGCTGGTGTATGTATGGCTGTGTCTGTCAGCTGGTGTATGTATGGTTGTGTCAGCTGGTGTATGTATGGTTGTGTCTGTCAGCTGGTGTATGTATGGTTGTGTCAGCTGGTGTATGTATGGTTGTGTCTGTCTGTCAGCTGGTGTGTGTATGGCTGTGTCTGTCAGCTGGTGTATGTATGGTTGTGTCAGCTGGTGTATGTATGGTTGTGTCTGTCAGCTGGTGTATGTATGGGTGTGTCAGCTGGTGTATGTATGGTTGTGTCTGTCTGTCAGCTGGTGTATGTATGGCTGTGTCTGTCAGCTGGTGTATGTATGGTTGTGTCAGCTGGTGTATGTATAGTTGTGTCTGTCTGTCAGCTGGTGTATGTATGGTTGTGTCTGTCAGCTGGTGTATGTATGGTTGTGTCAGCTGGTGTATGTATGGTTGTGTCTGTCAGCTGGTGTATGTATGGTTGTGTCAGTTGGTGTATGTATGGTTGTGTCTGTCAGCTGGTGTATGTATGGTTGTGTCAGCTGGTGTATGTATGGTTGTGTCTGTCAGCTGGTGTATGTATGGTTGTGTCAGCTGGTGTATGTATGGTTGTGTCTGTCAGCTGGTGTATGTATGGTTGTGTCTGTCAGCTGGTGTATGTATGGTTGTGTTCAGCTGGTGTATGTATAGTTGTGTCTGTCTGTCAGCTGGTGTATGTATGGTTTGTGTCTGTCAGCTGGTGTATGTATGGTTGTGTCAGCTGGTGTATGTATGGTTGTGTCTGTCAGCTGGTGTATGTATGGTTGTGTCAGTTGGTGTATGTATGGTTGTGTCTGTCTGTCAGCTGGTGTATGTATGGCTGTGTCTGTCAGCTGGTGTATGTATGGTTGTGTCAGCTGGTGTATGTATGGTTGTGTCTGTCTGTCAGCTGGTGTATGTATGGTTGTGTCTGTCAGCTGGTGTATGTATGGTTGTGTCAGCTGGTGTATGTATGGTTGTGTCTGTCTGTCAGCTGGTGTATGTATGGTTGTGTCTGTCAGCTGGTGTATGTATGGTTGTGTCAGCTGGTGTATGTATGGTTGTGTCTGTCAGCTGGTGTATGTATGGTTGTGTCAGCTGGTGTATGTATGGTTGTGTCTGTCAGCTGGTGTATGTATGGCTGTGTCTGTCAGCTGGTGTATGTATGGTTGTGTCTGTCAGCTGGTGTATGTATGGTTGTGTCTGTCAGCTGGTGTATGTATGGTTGTGTCTGTCAGCTGGTGTATGTATGGTTGTGTCAGCTGGTGTATGTATGGTTGTGTCTGTCTGTCAGCTGGTGTATGTATGGCTGTGTCTGTCAGCTGGTGTATGTATGGTTGTGTCTGTCAGCTGGTGTATGTATGGTTGTGTCTGTCAGCTGGTGTATGTATGGTTGTGTCTGTCTGTCAGCTGGTGTATGTATGGCTGTGTCTGTCAGCTGGTGTATGTATGGTTGTGTCAGCTAGTGTATGTATGGTTGTGTCAGCTGGTGTATGTATGGCTGTGTCTGTCAGCTGGTGTATGTATGGCTGTGTCTGTCAGCTGGTGTATGTATGGTTGTGTCTGTCAGCTGGTGTATGTATGGTTGTGTCTGTCTGTCAGCTGGTGTATGTATGGCTGTGTCTGTCAGCTGGTGTATGTATGGTTGTGTCTGTCAGCTGGTGTATGTATGGTTGTGTCTGTCAGCTGGTGTATGTATGGTTGTGTCTGTCAGCTGGTGTATGTATGGTTGTGTCTGTCAGCTGGTGTATGTATGGTTGTGTCTGTCAGCTGGTGTATGTATGTTTGTGTCTGTCAGCTGGTGTATGTATGGCTGTGTATGTATGGCTGTGTCTGTATGACCGTGTTTTTAACCTTGTATTATAAATCTGGTGTCTGTATGACCTTGTGTTTAACCTTGTATTATAAATCTGGCGTCTGTATGACCTTGTGTTTAACCTTGTATTATAAATCTGGTGTCTGTATGACCGTGTTTTTAACCTTGTATTATAAATCTGGTGTCTGTATGACCTTGTGTTTAACCTTGTATTATAAATCTGGTGTCTGTATGACCGTGTGTTTAACCTTGTGTTATAAATTATGTGCTGTAATTTGTGTGTCTACACGACTTTGTGTAATACATCTTGTGCCATTAATCTTGTATTATAAATCTTATCTCTAAATAACCGCGTGTTTCACATTGTTTTATAAATCACGTGTTAGACATCCTGAATTATAAATCTTGTGTCTATGGTGTTTCATCTTTTGGTATAAAGCATGTGTTAGACATCCTGAATGATAAATCTGACGTCTGGGCTGCTTTGTTTTGCATAATGTCGTGTGAGTCTTGTACATTGCAGATGGAATCACGCAAAGTTGAAAGAGCACACCACAAGTTACTCAAGCTCAAGAAAAAGATAAAAGAATACAAGGAGAAAATGGCTGCTCTCACACGGCGTCAACAGATGACAAACATAGACACACCCATGGAAGCCGCCCAGAAGGCCCGGTCCTTGGTTCCATGTCTGGGGGACGGCGACTGTCGGAGCATGGAGCCGCCGCTGAAGAAGCCACGTATCGTACTGGAATCTGATGCCTACATGAAAGATGTGAGTTGTTTGATCACATGAATGATGTGAATTGTTTGATCACATGAAAGATGTGAGTTGGTTGATCACATGAGAGATGTGAGTTGTTTGATCACATTAAAGATGTGAATTGTTTGATCACATGAAAGATGTGATTTGTTTGATCACAGGAAAGATGTGAGTTGTCTCATCACATAAAAGATGTGAGTTGTCAGGTCAGATGAAAGATGTGAGTTCCTTGATCACATGAAAGATGTGAGTTGTCAGGTCAGATGAAAGATATGTGTTGCTTGATCACATGAAAGATGTGAGTTGTTTGATCACATGAATGATTTTAGTGTAGTTTAGTTTAGTTTAGTCGACGGATCAACATCACAGCACACGTGTGTGACCCAATGGTGCTCCGTTCTACTGCTAACTCAACCCTGAGTCTGGAGAATCTCAGCTCAGTGCACGAACTCCGTTGCACCAGCGATAATCCTGAAATACTTTTGGGTAGATTTTTACCTCGACATTTTGACCGGGCAGCACCGCTAGGCTACTCGTTTTCGATTTCCAACGACCAAGGGATATTTTAGTGCGCAAGAATACACACGGGTGTCCGATCTCACTACCTAGAGACCAGGAGAATTTTTTTTACTAGAAGTCCACGTGAAAAAATCTTGGCTCTCACAGGGGCTTAAACCCGGGACCTCCAGCACTCAAGGCTGACACCATACCTCAAGATCACGCAACCCTCGACGTGAAAGATGTGAGTTTTTTGATCACAGGAAAGATGTGAGTTGTTTGATCACATACAAGATGTGAGTTGTTACAAAACGAAGACACAACACGAAGTTACAACTTGAAGTTACAACATAAAGTTACACAATGAAGACACAACACCAAGTTACAACATGAAGAAACGACATGAAGACATAACATGACGACACGAAATGAAGACACAACATGCAGACACGTCATGAAGACACAAGATGAAGTCACAAAAAGAGGACACAACATGAAAGAACAGCATGAAGACATAACAAGAGGTTATAGCATGAAGACAAAATACGACGTCACATCAAGTAGTTATAACAGACAGATACAAACAAAGACACACCATGAAGACTCAGAATGAAGTCACAATGAGAACGACAAGAACCACCTTTTGGTGTAGCACCATGTGATGTTGTAGCACCATGTGGTGTTGTAGAGAGCCATATGTTGTAGCACCATGTGGTGTTGTAGCACCATGTGGTGTTGTAGAACCATGTGGTGTTGTAGAGAGCCATATGTTGTAGCACCATGTGGTGTTGTAGCACCATGTGGTGTTGTAGCACCATGTGGTGTTGTAGAGAGCTATGATATGTTGTAGCACCATGTGGTGTTGTAGAGAGCTATGATATGATGTAGCACCATGTGGTGTTGTAGCACCATGTGGTGTTGTAGAGAGCTATGATATGATGTAGCACCATGTGGTGTTGTAGAGAGCTATGATATGATTGTAGCACCATGTGGTGTTGTAGAGAGCTATGATATGTTGTAGCACCATGTGGTGTTGTAGAACCATATGGTGTTGTAGCACCATGTGGTGTTGTAGAGAGCTATGATATGATGTAGCACCATGTGGTGTTGTAGAGAGCTATGATATGTTGTAGCACCATGTGGTGTTGTAGAGAGC
>JACEFZ010012344.1:0-16817 GCA_014155875.1 Cepaea nemoralis | reverse complement strand
CCTCTAGGCGTTGAGGCATAATCCGCTAGTTTGGGTCTGACTTGAGTAAAGCTCAAAATAGTCTCTACCTTTATCATATGCGTTTCTTATCAGTGATGATTTTTCTAGTCCAAATTTTTTTTTTCAGAAGTGCACTTTTTTTGAAAATTTGGGACCGCGGGGCATTCTTTATCCCTTCATACATTCTTCTGATTTTTTCCCTTGTCACATGCATTTTGAATGGACTCACATAACTTGATCCAATAGTCATTTGCACAATGCCTGGCAGCATTTTGCAAATCCTTCTTAGCTTGCTTCAGCTCACTGAAAGTGTTACGCGTTGTTCTTTCCTTGTTTCTAAGAGAGCTATCTTCTTTTATCAATAAAGGTTGTAGTGTCTGGCTGTTTGCCGCAAACCAGTCCTACCTCTTACATCCACGTGCCGTAACCCTACCTCTGTTTTATAAAGATTTTCCCTTAAGTTTACCCCACTTTTCACTTACTGCAATTTAATTTTCTGATGTATCAATGAAAGCGTTTTAAATTGCTGTTGGAACTCAAAGCACTTTTCAGGATCGGGGGTTTTAAAACAACTTTAATCCTGGGGCTAGATTGTGTTTAGCTGGTGATTCTCTTTGGTCTAATCTAACCCTTACAACCAGAGAATGATCCGTATCATAGTCACACTGTGGAATTTTCGATTAATTGATGTTTGGTTCAGATGTTGTCTCCGTGTGATGATGAAGTCCAGCTAATGCCAACATCTTGGATGTTTCCATGTGATCTTATGCAGCTCTTTTGTTTTAAAAAAGGAGTTTGTAATATTAGTCTGGTGCAATGCTCCAACAGCCTTTGCCCATTTTCATTCAGCGACCGATGTTTTTTCCCAAGGCACACTGGCCTGGAAACTCAAGTCCTTGCCCACACGAGCTTGAAATCACTGAGCATATAAAAAAGTCATTTTGGAACGGCCTTGATCACAGTCTACCTCCCCATAAAACGAATCCTTCACATCATCAGAGGAAGTGAGTGTCGGTGCATATGGAGTGATAATAGTGGCAAAACCACAAGAAGTTGCCAAGCGCAGGGATAATAGTCTTTTATTAACTTCGACTGGAATTTCAATCATTCCCAATAGCGAATTCCTCACTGTAAAGCCCACAACATGTTTCCTTTTTTCTACCTGCCCTCTACCCTTCAAAAAAAAAGTGTAATTGTTTTCTCTGAGTGACCCTTCCTCAGCGAGGCGAGTCTCCTGCACGCCAGCAATATCAATGTTAAGACTATTGAGTTCAGCATCAATCACAGCCGCTTTTCTTACATCGTCAATATTCATCAGGTCAGTGGAAAATCCTGGACACATGGTTCTTACGTTCCAGGTTGCAAGCCGTAGCTTGAAGTTTCTATTTTTCTTTTTAGTAGAATCTGGTACATTGATTTCACAGCCTGCGATTAAGATTTTGTCCTAGCCCCAAGCACCCATTCAAGTAGGCAGGCTGTGGCGGATCAGCACCCAACTGGCCGGGGGCTGCCCAGCTTAAAGCGGGTGGTAGCTGATCAGTGACACCTGTAGGTGTCTCCCACAGTCAGAGGCAACCCGTGGCGCTCCATGTCTACGCCAATTGACAAGGACTTATAACTCGTAACTGCTACCTCTCGCTTTGATTCCGAGACCGGTTAAGACTTGGGATTTAGTTATACCTCTCCATAGCACAAAACCTGGGCCAAAATATAGAGACCATGTGTTGCCCATGCAGCATGATCCCTCTCTCGATCTGCCTAGTTCACTCCAGAGGAATGGTCACACTAATACATCTGAACAAGACAAGCTGCAGAAGCTGCCGGATCAGCAAAGCAATGCTCTAACTGTCCGCCTGTCGGAGCTTCGATCCTAGACCAGCTGCCAAACAAGGCTTAGGGCCTGGTCTGCCCTGCCGTGACATTTTGTCTTTAAGTTGTATTTCCTCACACCAGGATAAGGCTTGTACCCTCCAAATTGCGCTCCTCCGCCCGAAGCCGTTGGCACAATGTGGGGTGTCGGGTTTGATTAGCGCCTCCCAACATTCGGCGCTAACAGAAAGCAGGCAGTAATGTCTACAGTTATACAGCAGCTCAGTCATATCTGACAAAGACCTGACATTAAATCACCCAGATTATAACCTTGTTAAAGGTTGAACATGGTAGTTTAAGGTTTCAGATTATTTACTATAATGTAACTACTATTAACATATACTTCAAGAGTTGAATATTGAGGAGGGATGGCTATTAAAGACGATAAAACAAAGAAAATTGAAGTATTTTGGTCACTTGAAACGTCACGACAGTTTGGAGAGAACAATAATGGAAGGTATATGCCTGGGAAGAGAGGAAGAGGAAGGCCAAAGAGAAGATGGGTGCAGGATGTGGCGGATGATCTCCAGATGGGTGTATCAGACGCGGGACATCTTGCTTGTGATCGGGAAGTTTTCCGGAAGGTTGTTATGGGAGCGAAGTTCTGCAAAGGACATGCTACTGAATGAATGAATGAATTAACATAAATAAACAACAATGTTACTGAGTAAATTAAGAATGAACAATTATATTTATTATATATTACTGTATAGTGAAGAAGTGGCTGTGGAAATGTGGTTTCTGGGGAGAATTCAAAGAACACCACGGACAGACAGAAAAACCAATGACCAAGTCCTACAAGAAACAAATGAAAATCGTAAATTGATTAGAGAAATTAGACGTAGACAGTCAAATATTTTTGGACATGTTATGAGAAGAAATGGATTGGAGAACTTGGTAACAGCTGGCAAGATCGAGGGGAGGAGAACAAGGGGAAGACAGAGAAGTAAATACCTGGATGGTTTGACCACGTGGCATGGTCGAGACAGGAACACTGAGCTGATCCACGACTCTGGTGATTGAGTGAAATGGCGAATCATGACCGCCCATGTTACCGGCATGGCACATGATGGATGGAGTGAAGAAGCATGGACTAATGGACGATGTTTGGTGCAGGAGAGCCAGGCAAAAGATACCACACAATCTAGTCTGGGGATGGAGGTGACAGAAGTTATTGCAGCGTCCCTCTGATTGGAGGACAAACAGTACACAGTCATTTTGTCGTGGTTGTAACGGACTCACAGAACTTACTGAAAGTGATGAAGACAGACATGCTTGGTGAAACGTGACATGTTCAGTTAAAAAATCTAAGATAGGGAGCATTTGATGGATGCAGGCTAACACATTGGCTGGATCTGCACCGCTAGATGGGGTACTGGTGCACGATAAAGTAAATGTGGTCAGAGCTGTTTGGGATCGTGGGTATAGTATGGAAGGACACCCGGGGAAGGTAACCCGGTCAACAAATGCCCGCAGAAGTCGGATGTGTCGGCCTAACGGCGCAAGAACGCAGCTCTGCTGTAAACAGGCACAACGCAATCACATCCGAAAAAAAAACTCCGGATGAACGAAGAAGAAGAAGAAGAAGTATGGAAGGACAGACACACTATCATTGATTGGAGAGAGTAGGGCAGCAGAAAGTGACCAGGGGATCTGGCCGACACTCAGTTCTCCGAGGAAAGGCCAGATGGATAATACTCAGATTGCAACTGGCACCATTAGCATTGGGACTCTTAGCTACCTGTTGAAGTTGAAGACGGAGTGTGTATGGGATTGTTTTGAGTGCTGGATATAGATTAACTGGAAGCTGTCCATGTGAGTGCAAGGGTCAAGCTGATTGATGTGGGAGGTCATAGTTCGCCTTCTCACAGATCATCATTATCATGAATCAAATCTGTGTTTTTATCTTGTTGATACCATGCGGCCAGCCAAACAGGCAGTTATATCTTTGTCTTTGCTGAGTTCGCCTCCCATGAATTTGCCGGCATCTGTGTCTAAGAGGCAGTAAACAGTTTCCCACTCTTGCATACAGGGTTCGAAATCAACTTGAAAGCAAACAATCGTGCATTGATTTTCACAATAGTATGAGCGTCGGTCGTTCAGAGAACAATGGTAAACTACTGCAGGTAAAATTGCCAAGAAAATCACAAATAGCCAAGAAATGCTGGGGTTGATTGTCACGTCCTGAAATTTTAAACTTCTAGATCTAAAAAGGTGTCTTCATTAGCCAGATCTATCACCCAACTGAACACGTGTTCTTTATGAAGACAGCTAGGTTTGAATCCCTGTGTAACCTTTCAGTTTATATAAAATAAGTTTGTTCCTCTAATCTCTGGTATCTTCTTTACTACTATGAGTGCCAATCAATACTGATGTAATTACTTCTAATGCTATTTCAACGAACTCAAAATTATTCTCAACAACTGTTACCTCTAGAAGAAGTGTAGCCTGTTCTTTGTAATGGGCACAAAAGTGCTGCTCATCTCCTACTAATGTCTTGTTCAGTGTTTCAAAAAGAGCGGGCATACTACTATTGGTCAGTACTTCACAAGGTAGACACCAATCAAAACTCTTGTTCGTGCTGTGTGGCTGTCATTTTCAACGAATCAGATATTAGAAAGTTAAATACATATTTGTACATTAGTTTTCATTTACAAACGGACACAGGGTTGGCGTCTGTTGACAATCAAATCCCTAAACCCATGGAGTATCATTACCTGTCTAGATCTAATCCCAGCCTGTCCGGTGTGAATCATGACCTAGTTACATACTAAGATGCCTCTCCGCAGATGTGAAGCACCATATCGATCGTGTCAACCCGGCGGGTGTCTGGGCTCGGAGACGGAAAGAAATATCTAAATAAAGTTTCCTTGGAGGTGACAGTTTCATAATTGGTCGGGAGAGAAGTATCTCGCCAATCTCTCCCGGCTCAATTAACCTGAACGTCAATGCAGGAGTTGACTTCCAGGGCATACCAACCATTCAAGCAAACAACCATTATACCAACCTATCCATCAATCAAACTTCCAACCAATCAACTAACCATTCACAAAAAAGCTAATTATCCACGAATAGTACCAGGTGACATATCTCTTGGGGAATCTTCCAGTTACCGGTCTTGCTGCATTGAACTGGGAGCTAAGAACTCTGGGGAGGAGGTTCCCATGTGTAGCTCTTAGCATGAACAAAATGCATCCACACCTCTAGCCTTCTGCAAGGAGAGACTGAGCGTTTATGCGCGGTCCTAAGGGTAATGTGTCGTCACCTAAACAACAACAATTGCATGTCCTTTCCAGGACGTTGCATTCAACACCAGCAGTTACTTGTTGTTTTGTGATTTGCTAGCCAATGTTGGTAGTTTGCCATTATTTTCTGAACGGGAAGTCAACATTTAAGTGCAGCTGAACTATGTAAAAGTGAACCCACCACCCCGTCATCAGAAGTCTTGTAAATCATACATAGTACATTAAAGGATCATTTCACACACCTAGGAACGAACTGGTTATATTTCCAATTCCAATTTTTCAAAACAAAAATTCAAAATTAGGTCTCGTTTAACCTGCCTCCTCAGCTTTGGTTATTGTTGAGATCCGTGGTTTTTGTGGGTATTTTTACCCTGTTTCTTGTCTTGTGCGCTCTTACGAGCGAGTTCTTTCTCGGACTGGTTATGTAAACGTTTGTGTCTGTGACGTCAGCTGGGGGATTGGTCAGCGAGCTGTTCTTTGTGCCCGTCTCCTCTGGTGGTTTCTTTTGTTAGTGAAGGCTCCTGGCTCGTCTGGCTTGCTTGGTTGCAGTCCTTATAAGGACTATTTATTTGGTCTGTTTGTCCTCCTTTTTTGTGTATTGTCCATAGAAGCTTTTCGATGTTAACATTTTACTCCTTGCGCCTGTTTTCTATTTCGATAAAGAGTTTCTGTTTCCTTTCACAGTCTTCCTCCGTGGACAACCACAGGTTTATCTCTCCGCCATCTATATAGTACGCTAAGACGGTCTCACAGTCTTGGGTTACATCAGGGTATTCTATCGGTTTCCCCTGAGTTTCTTGGGCTTCTTGTCTTTTTCATCCCAGCACCTTCTGAATTCCTTGATTCCGAGTTACTCTCTAATTGCCTCCATCCTTATTGATTCTAGGCACTCCTCCAAGGTAGGTCCTAGGGGCTTCTCCTTGCCGTCGTCAGGGTGCTCATAACGGTTTTCTTCAGAGGATACTGGTTTCCCCTTGAAGGTCTCGGGTGTCGTGGTTGGGCTGCTGGTTTTATCTTGCGGTTCTGGCTCAGTATCTTGTCAGGTTTCATCTAGCGGTTGCTCTGTGTTCTTTTCCGTTTCTTCTGCTGGTTTGCTTTGGGTTGGCTCCCTTTCAGTTTTTAGCATTTCTCTCTCTGCTTTGATGTCTCGTAAAATCTCTTTATTCTTCTTTGTCATCTGCACCATGTGCTCCACTTCTTGCTTGATGTTTTGTTGGATATTCTTTATTTCCACCAGCAGATTTTCGTTATCACTTGGTCGGAGTTGGCGTCAGCAGTGCCTTGACTTGTTTCTTCAGTTTGTCTATCTGGTTATTCAGTTTATCTCTTTCAGCTGTCTCGCACCTGCGCATTGCGTCCTTATATGGTGTCTTTGTGGTAATGGCGAGCTTTAACATGTCTCTGTGTCTTTGGAGGTACGGACAGCCCAAGTATCTTGCTCCATGCTTGCCCAGGCAGTTGGCGCACTTTCTCTTGTTGTTGGGTGCTCGGAAGTCCTTATCCAGCTTGGCCAGCGGACACTTCTTGAAGGCGTGGTGATCGGCGCAATATCAGCAGATATCCGTCTTACTGCGGCATGTTGTTCTGCTGTGGCCGGCCCTCTAACATCTTGAGCACTGAGTGATTCTTGGTGTGAATCTTTCAGGTTGTTGTTCTTTCTGGTTTATCGACACCAGGCTTGGTATCTCGCTGCCTTCAGTCGTCACCACCACCAACGAAGTAGGGATCTTTGAGTACGTAAGGATCCACTCCGCCTTTAAGAATCGGATGTTGAGATTCTCTTCTCGTAGCTGCTTAATGATTTGTTTGTCTGTCAGCTCCACTTGAATACGCTTGGCAACCGATCTGACTATATTTGAGTCGGTGTTTCCGACTCTGGTGTCTTTCTTCTCCTTCTTCTCGGTAAAAGTGGCTCTTGTCTGTGGCGGGTTGTCGACTTTCTCTCTTGTTGTGGCTTTAGTACTGTAGTTTCAGGTTCTTTGTTGCAGCTCACGGGTATGCTCTCCTCGTTCGTCTTCTTTGCGGTTTTGTCGGCTCCCACGCTGCACATCTTGTGAGTCTGGTATTTCTTGTTGTTGGTATTGCAACGTGCCTTTTTCCTCCCCCGTATCAGGCTTCTTGAACTGCTCAGGTAACTTGTTCTTGATAGCCCTGTTTTTGTATAGACCAGCCGACCCTTGATGGGGGATATAATCCATATTGTGTCGGCCATCTTTACTTCCCAGGATTTCCTTGGTACCCATATTAGGCTGGGTCGATCTGAGAGCCCGGGTCATTTTTATTTTAAAGATAACACCTTCCCCCCCCCCCCCCCACCCCCACGCCACGAGAATTTAAACCCACAAGGACAGGACAGCGGGCACGCATGCTAGCCAACACACTAGCGCAACATCTAGTAAACCTACCTGGGCGATCATCTGCATTTGTCTGGACTTTCTGCCAATTATGATCGCATAGATCATGATGATGATGGCAAGCGAAGCAATGACTAGAATAAATAACCTGAAAATGTACAAGAATATATGGAAGGATGTGTTATTACTACCACAACTATTACTGCTACTGCTATTATTACTACTACTACAACTGCCGCTGCTGCTGCTACTGCTATCAATACTTTTACTAATACTACAACTACTACCATAACAGCATCAAGAACAACAGCAAAAGCAACAACCATCTCATCTTGTTCCTCTTGTACCTTGCAGTGTCGAGTTGAAGTATAAGCAGTGGACAATGCCCGTTTACGGGCTTCATGTATTGATATTCCCATGGACTCCGCTATGCCCTCTGTCAATCGGTTACGTGGTTAGCCTCATCTTCTGCTTAAATTTGGTCTGTACATCATTGCTTGTTGTGGTATACTGCTGGTTGGTGACCTAGTTACATGGCCAAACCATTTCACTTGCTGCCTTCTAATAAAATCTATATCTGCTATAACCCATACTTCAGCTGCTGCTGCTGCTGCTGCTGCTACTGCTGCTGCTACTACTATTTCTACGTCTAGTAAACTTCTACTGTTATTAATATCGCTACTATAACTATTATTACCACTAATGCCACAACCACCACTACTGCTACCACAACCACCATTACTACTACAACTACGAAAACCACCACAACTACGAAAACCACCACAACTACTACCACCACCATCACTACTACTACTACTACTACTACTACTACTACTACTACTACTACTACTACTACTACTACTACTACTACTACTACTACTACTACTACTACTAAATGTTTTGCATATCCTTTACAGGACATCGCTGTCAAAATCAGCATCATTCAGCTGTATGTTGATTTCTTGGCAAGATTACGCTCAGTAGATTGCCATTGCTTTCTGAGCGACCGGCTGCATACTCATAAGTCACTAGCGTGACTCGAACCACTTCTAATTCTCGTCCGCTCACGTTGACCACGAGAGTATTCGAGATTAACGGAGAAAGCTGCTAACCCCTCGGCCAGGCTACCGGCCTACTATTACTACTACTACTAATACTTCTACTACTACTACTACTACTACTACTGACTACTACTACTACTACTACTACTACTACTACTACTACTACTACTAATACTACTACTACTACTACTACTACTACTACTACTACTACTACTACTACTACTACTACTACTACTACTACTTTCTTCATCTTCTTATGCTTTGCAATGTTACAATATAGCTAATATAGTATAGCGTGTGTAAAAGTGTAGACAAACATGTGTTCGTAGCGCTGAAGAGGAAAGTTTGGCGTGGACTACATGGATAGAACGATGTCAGGTGATTATGTAGCGCATGCATGTATGAGGTGCTTGAAACGATGTGTAGGGAGAGTGTGTCACTGTCTGAGCAAAGCATAAAATACGAGTGCCGTGCGAATATGCTGAGTGGTGACGCTGATAAAGTATACCGGTGATTTCGTGGAGGACAGAGTAAGTGAGTATGCGAAAGTTGGAAAGCATAAAGAAGGGGATTGGAAAGGTGTGATTGTCTTTTGTTTGGAATGTGTGGTGTAGGACAGAAATTAATGAAAATTTTATATGACAGGCTGAAAGAAAGAGAGTTAACATTTTGAATGACATTTCATAAACAGATTTAGTATTGTTGGCAGAGACATGTCGAAGCAAGAATGCCTGATACTGAGAATGAGAGAAGATGATTTGCCCAATTGGAGTGAGGTTTGTCGTTAGTCATGTGCGGTGTTGTTTACTGTTTCTGAAAGAGTCCCGATAAATAGGAGTAACCTGGAGTAGTACTGAAAAATGAGTGATGTAAGCAAGAGAAGGAGAAAGATCAGGAATACCAGGAATTAAGAATGAAAGGTCTTATGCTGGTAAGAAGACTGCTGCGCCAATTAGCGTTAATGTTTTAGGATAGGGAGGTTAATTACATAGTGGCTATGAAGTTTTGGAAACACATGCCATGCTTAGATGACGGGGTTTTATAATGGATCCTACACAAATAAAAGGGTTCTGGGGAGTTGAAATAAGAGCTGCATTAAGTCAGCATTGATTGAAGGTATATGGATTGGATGCCATATAATAAACGTGACTAACGTCTATAGCGGGTATAAAAAGAGGCTGTGATAGTTAGAAAATATAAGAAGCTGGTTAATAAAGAATGGATATTAATGGGGCTGTAGATAGCAGTGCATATAGTTTGGTATAAGGTTAGATACGCCTATGAACTAGGATGCTTATGCATGGGATGTGAGGGGGTAAATATAGGAGCTGTGATAAACAGCGTTAATTAGTTTAAAATATGTTCATAAGAAATGAACATTGTCAATATTATTTTTATGGTTTCATGATTGAACATAACCCAGGTGAAATATAGTCATGGGTGTGGATGGCAGCACAAATATTAAGATTGAGTATATAAGGAAGAAATTTTGGATCGACTTAATTTATAACAAACAGAAGTATATGTTCATAGATCATAAGATGTATTTTTAAAAACTTTATTTATAAAGTTTTTGTGTTTGCAAGGGAGGTAAATGTGATTGCTTTTTGACTACTTCTTTATATCTTCATAACTGGGTGCGCACCCCATCTTTTCTGTCTATCCTGTGTTGTGTTGTTGAGTTGAGAGAGAGTGAGAAGTTACATAACGCATGATAAGGTTTCAAAGTATATACCAACGATTTTATGAACATATGTATATATGAGATGAAATATCCTTATGAACTGTGTTTTTTTAAATGAAACCTTGTAGGCTCAGAAACGAAGAAGGAGTATCACTTCATCTATAAAGAACATAGCGGTTAGCTATAAGAGACAAGTGGAGAATTGGACTCGAAGGAGTAGAAATAAAGTTCATTGGTTAAGAGGGGGTTAGTTTAAGATGGGTTGGAGAAATAATATTTGGGTTAAGGTTTTAGTGAGGGAAAGCATAATTAGAATAAGTAGGTTAGGGATTAAGACTTTTCAAGAAAAGTCTTCTTAAAGAAAGGGAGGAATATAACAGAGCACCATCTCTGTTAGTAGTTTAGGAGATAGATGGTGTGCAATAGAAAAGGGTTTGGGAAATGAATAGGTAGTGAATGATGCACGCGTGAGCACGATTGGACTAGTTGTTAGGGAGGCTCACGCGTGACGTAGAAGATAAACATAGTTCAGTTCCAACTCGCCCTGCAAACTAACAAGAGGTGTTTCCAATTTGCTGTACATACTTTGATACCTTGATCAATAAACCGACACGTTTACACTTTGGCCGGAGCCTTGACTTGATATATGCAGTTGCATTACGTTATGTTCAGACTCTGCGTGATCTATTACACTAAGCATATTAATGTACATAAATTAGACTTTACAATTTCTACAAGATCAAGCGCCATGTTTGAGGTCCTCATAAAACTGGTTGGAAACTGCAGAAAAGTTGACTATTGCAAATTGATGATATTACTAACATCATGTACGTCTAATGTTCTCACCTTAATTTACTGGCAGCATGAAAATGACGGCAGGTCAGCGATGGACTATGACAGTGGGTACCATGATTTTATTTATTTCCATTGTATTTGTACGTGTCATACCGATTTCTGTGTGCCTTCTGGCTGGTTGTCCCCTTCTTCTTCACCCATTTTACTAGGGTAGACTGTGCTCTTAGTTTAAACAGTTCCGCCAAGCGAAGGACACGACTTGGATATTGCTGTCAGAAGTGATGAAAGGCATGTACCTTGCCAATCCTCAAGTCCCCCCCCCCCCCCCACCCCCCCCCGTCTTTCATTTTCCCGGCTTTTGAGAGGAATTTTAAAATCTTTGATATGATGATAATGATGATCATAATAACAAGCACATTGTGGGGTATAATTTTTATGTGCTAATTTTAGGTAACCTAGTGTGAAGCTGCTGTGGGCATGTGAAGCGTTGGGACAATCAAATATTTAGGCCTGAGTGCACGGGGGAATAGGGTGGTCAGTCTTTCCCTCCAGTATTGAGCGGTGAGTACAGGTATCGAACGATGGATATGATGGTGACGATAAATGACTGCGGTTATAATGGTGATGTACATAATATCGATAATGATGATGCTGCTGAGGATGATAATGATTATAAAGTTTACTATATTTTATTTATTCTAGAACAGAAGCTTACCAGGATTTTATGCTTATGGTCATTTTTGCTTTGGAGAAATTTCAGATGTGTGTATTCTTTTTAAGTAGACGCTGTGGATTTAATGAATTGACTTTGACACACTATCTTGACTTGATCTGTTCCTGGAAGCTCACTGTCAGAAGCTTGAAATGACTAGGTTTGCTAGGATGATTCGCAGTTAGACCCTGAAGGCACTTTTCCTGATGTCGGAATCTATCTTCAGATGTGTTATATGTGGTACTGGCGAAGGTCTGCAATGAAGTCTAATATTTAAAAACAAAAATTAATATTTTTGTAGGGTGTTGTTTTTGTTATATTTTTGTTGTTGTTATACTGTTGCCATTAATAATCGGGAAGACTGAGCTTTAACCAGTAAGTCCAGTGCATCGGCGTTCATGTCCTGTGAGGACAGAGCCCGCCTTACATCTATGTGAGGTTGGTGTTGGTTAGTTGCTGGTCCTTTTCCTTTATAGGACTTGCAGGCAACCCCAGCATTTATTGGCGGCTTGTCATTTTCTAGTTAGTTTTACTTCAGTAGCTTGTCAGTGCTTTCTGAACGGCTGACGCTCATACCACTGTGAAAATCAACTACAGCGGTCAGCTTCCAAATCGCTTGCAGCTGAATTTGAGCCCGGTATGTCGGGATGTAAACAATGTTCACTACACCTCAGCCACAGAATCTGCTTGTATCGCAACTCGGTCACCCAGTACCATCTCCGCAGGGACTGCTGGGGGATCTCTTCCCCCTCTCCAGACTCAGATCCCAATCCCCCTGGCAAGACAGATGCTGAAGCTACACTTCCGGAGAGGCAGGTCAAGATGTAACCGGGACATGATTCAGCACAGCACACGCGCAACGGCTGGGGTAAGTCTACGGGTGGTTAGGTTAAGTCTACGGATGGTTATGTTTCCTCACAGGTTTTTGGTATTTCATTGTCAAAAGACTCCCAGCCTTGGTGTTGTATTGGGACTCTTAAATATCTGTATCATTGTAATATAATCGTTTATTTATGCCTCTTAGGAGCAGATTGCTTCACAGTTACTTGTGAACCTCGTGGATCAGTGTGTCTCTTTGGTCAGTGTGTCTCTTGGTCAGTGGGTCAGTGTGTTCCATGGGTCAGTGTGTCACATGGGTCAGTGTGTCTCTTGGGTCAGTGTGTCTCTTGGACAGTGTGTCTCTTGGATCAGCGTGTCTGACTTTGGCATGCATGTGTGTAACGTTTGCTTCCTTTCAATAGATTCCATAGTATCATCAGACACCAACGGTTCTTGGAAACATGTCCAGTTCTAAGCTGGGCCCAAAAACCGGTACCTTTTTCGGACAGCGTAACGTCTCAGCCACGGCTTCCACCCTCCCTATAACATCATATAACAGGGACACTGTACGGGGTTTAGACACATGGATAGATGGTGATAGATCCATGTGCAACAGAGGAATCATTACACTGCCTTAGGTTTTGTGTAGACAGAGACATAACAAATTAATGTTAAATAAATCAAATTTAACAATTAAATATTTACTATTTATTGCCTGGAATATTTCGCTGTACCTGGCCAGGACTTTAAATAATTTCAATGTAAATGCCAGTTAATTTTTTGCGCGCTGACAAACGTTTTAGCCGCGGCGTCTCTTGTGTTATTTGGATCCCGTTCTAGTAAAGCTCACCGATTCTACTTCTTGTCAGATGTGGCATAGTGGTTAGTGTATGCGCTTGCCACGAAAGTGGCTGGGTTCAGTCCCAGAAGTGGCAGGACTGGGTTTCCTATCAGTGGGACTCTCAGATCGACCCAGCTTCATACAATCTGCTCCTGATAACTGAAAGAAATGTTCTCGAAAAGCATTGAGGAATATGAACGGGCCACATATATCATTATATGCTGTCCATACCGGTGAATGTGGCTATGGAACTAGTAAAATTTTGCAGTAACATTTGCTGCAGAAGTGTCCAGCATATACAGAACAGAGAACATTATTTCGGTCTCTACCCACTTCATCTGAGAACAAACTCTATGGAGATGTCAACAAGGTCAAGCTAATTACTGCTGTCTTCGCACTTATTCATACTGGCATCTGAAGGTGAACGAAGAAGAGGATACGGTGTCCTGGAATATAGGAAGGCTAGCACTTTACAACGGCGCATTGATGTAAGGTATCGCTGATAATGTCACGACCTCAGGTCCACCAATCCTAAAAATACGTACCAAAAATTGTCGTGGGAAGTAAAGACGGTCAGTATTATATTGGCCACATCACCCATCGAGTCCCGATTGGCCTTTAACAATATGGGAGACTAGCATCATATACCCATTGTGTCGTTTACTTTCTACTTGTACTTTTTACTGCACTTAAAATGGAAACCGTATCAAGAAACTCAACAAAACAAATTGTTAAAACGATTGGTGAATAAACATCTTCGACGTCACTAATATTGTTTCGTAGCAAATGGATGAATATCTTCATACTTAATTCTCTGAATGAGGTCAAAAGTGACTAAGTGGAACGGAGCCATATATATTGAGAGTTTGACAATCCCTGTCATTTAAATCCAAAGTCAGCCTGCCGTGAAGAGAAGTCACTTGAATAGATTGTATTATGCAAGCATTTTAGTGTAATACTTAACTTAACAACTGATATAACTGCATTCGGAACATTACAGAACATGCTCCCCCCTCCTCCCCCCACACTTTAAAAAAAAATACACACCCACTGAAGAGTTTCCATGCATGTTGTTCCTGTAGCAAAGTGATATGAATATGAAATAAAGGTTTAAAGGGTCGAGGAATTGTGAAGAGTAAGCTGACTGTGCCCTGCCAGCTGGCGTAGGCGTTCATATCTCCCCATAGATTTCGGTCCTTGGTGCTATGGATCAACTCTTCTGATAATATATTCCTCTATGCTACCTTCTCAGTCCCTCAAGCATCATTTCTCTTGATCTGCCTCAGTCAGAGTTTCGGCAAAAATAATCTTGTCATACTGCCCTAACAAACATGATAGAAAACTGGCATGAAAGTACACTATTAACAACAATACTCTATGTGGAACGATGTTTATAGGCTCCAAATCAATCTTCAGTTACTGCCACTCCACAAACGCTTAGTTTTTAATAATGCCAAACTAATTCATACAATCCTATTTCAAAATGCTCCATGCTACCTTTGGCCATTGTTTAAATATAACGCAAGACATAGCAAATGACTTACCATACTTCATGTCCCTCAACCTATACAAACGTATACAACACAAGCTTAGCATATTCTGCCAGTCAGTAGTGGAACAATCTTTCACAAGAAATCAAAGACAACACCAATCATTATACATACAGTCGCAACATGTTTGAACACTATACGTATCAGTACAGACTAAGAACCTCCATTACAATAATAATAATAATAATAATAATAATAATATTAATAATAATCTCAAACGACAAGTAGTATAATACACATTCCCATATGTATGGTAAGTTACACCTTCCCTAGGTATTTATAATAACCATATTAAAAATGCATTAGTGAGTCATGTATTACTGACTATTTTCCACGCGTTTTAAATGCATGTTGATCTGTTGTTGTTTAAGATTAGTCTCATAAATGATGTATGAAAGAAAAATGATATGAGAGGAAAGAGATAAGAAGGGCAGAATGTCAGACGGGACTGTGTGCCCAATTTTTAACCCTTTGAAAATAAAGTTTGTTCGATTGTTCGTTCTCATCATTCTTTTATAAAACGACATCTCCGCAGCCTCCATGTAATTTATAACTTGTCTGCAAATTGTCCATAAATTGTTTCCATTCACCAGAATTGATCGATATAGCTCTTAAGAACTCTTTGTCCCATCGATTTTCAAAGATAAACTGCAGAGAATATTCTTCGTCTTGCGAAATGCTGTTTTTACTTGGTGATTCATACATTTAACTTCTTTAACATAGGCGGTTATTAAAGTACCCAAATGGTTAAATACATTGACATGTTTAGATTGGTTCCATTCATTTTTCATGTTGCATGTGAGAAGATATTTTGATCTATGTAATAATATTTATTTCTGTTTTTCTAAATACGACCTTTGTGTTGCGTTTATGTTGCAATTAATTATATTTATCGTTCTTGTAACTGCAAATTATTTTCATATACCAAAGCCATGTCACTAGCATAATAACGTTGTTTACATTATTCCCGCCAACTGATATTCCAGGCATGTTTCACAATCTGACTATTATTTCACTGAATAAATTGAAAAAATTGAGTTAGTACACAACCGGTTCAAAACCTTGTGCAATGTGTTGAACAATTGTTGTCAATTTTCGTGGCTTCTGTTTATTGACAAAATGTGTTTTGTTGTGCTTATGGGTTGTGAAACGCAGTTTCCTAATTCCCTGACTCATCGAGCTGAGGTCCTTCTGTTGTGTCTCCACCTTACTGTGCTAAAGTGGCGTGTGTGTTCCATTGACCCCAAGAGCCATGCCGACGGTAGCGCAGCTACCGATAGAGTAAACCCATATGAGACAGGTTAAGGGAGAGGGACCAGACGAAGGGAGAGACAAACCTGCTGCCTTGTAGGTAGACTGCGGACAGTCAAAGGCTAGGGAAAGCACCCCGAATAAATGCTTGTCGAAATCGGATGTACTGAGCCACAGGCTTGACAAAGCAGTGCAACGTAAAACCTGCTGCCTTGTAGGTAGACTGGGGACAGTCAAAGGCTAGGGAAAGCACATCTAAAAAGAAAATGCTTGTCTGTATTGTATTTACTGATGAAGCAGATCAACGCAATTCACCAGATGATGTCACAAAAAACCTATATTCTATATAGCACAGGAAATAGATAATGTCTTCCTAGAGAAACTGCACAACTAGTAGCCCGGACAGATTTATAAAACCCATTTGATAAAGTATGGAGGGAAGTACTGAAAGTTAAAATACAAAACAATCTAGGTTTGTGGGAAAATGTACAGATGGATCAGCCATTACATTAAGAAATGCCAGTACAAAATACAAGGACAAAACTGGCAAGAAAGACGGAGTTGGAGCAAAGGGGTTTTTTTTTTCCCATGGGGAAGGCTGCTTGTCAACCCCAAACCATTAATTTCTTTTTTTGG
>JACEFZ010012343.1:0-17173 GCA_014155875.1 Cepaea nemoralis | reverse complement strand
CTCTGCAGCTTCTGTAGCTTGTCTGGTTCCAGTCATATTGGTATTACTTTTCATCTGGAGTAAACTAGGCGGGTCGACAGGGGATCATGTGGAATTGGTAACACGTGGTCTCTAAATTCAACCCAGGATTTGTGCTATGGAGAGGTATAACTCCATTTTACAAACTATCTTCTGTCAAGATGCCAAGGATGCTAGTCCCTTCTCATCGCATGACCAAAGAAAGCTGTTTGCCTCTTTCTTGTATTTGTACTCATTGTTCTACTTTCATTAGCCGCTTCCAGGCACTCGTTATTAGTTACTCTGGCAGCCCAAGGTTTACGCAACATTCGTCTCAGGATACGTTGCTTTTAAGATCTTCCTAGTTTGTTCATTTACATGCTAAGATTCACTGCCATACACCAAAACAGATTCTGTGTACCATTTCATCATTCCTTTTCTTATATTCAGTGACACCATTGACAGACAGAAAAACCAAAGACCAAGTCCTACAAGAAACAAATGAAAATCTTAAAGTTATTAGAGACATTAGATGTAGACAATCACAATTGTTTGGTCCCGTTATGAGAAGAAACAAATTGTAGAACTTGGTGACAACTGGCAAGATCGAGGGGAAGAGAACAAGGGGAAGGCAGAGAAGTAAATACCTGGATGGTTTGGTCATGTGGCATGGTCAAGACAGGTACACTGAGCTGATTCACGACTCTGGTGATCGAGTGAGATGGCGAAACATGACCGCCCACGATTAGTTGAGTTGAGTAAAGTTGAGTTGAGCTAAGAACTGACATCACTGCTCTCAGAAAATTCCCATTCGCCCTCCGTCCTCTCGTTCAACATCCAGCAAAGAGTTATACTACTAACCGTGTCCACTGCTATCTGCTTATCGGCATAGCACATTATGAATGAATGATAGTGATATATTGCATACAATAATTTCATTTTCTGGAATGCAGCCGTTGTTTAACATGTTCTGTTCTTAATCCCTGTCGTCTATCTTCAAGCTGATGTAATGACTACCTCTAACTATTTAAATGTTTTAACTTAGTTAAGCATAATCCCTTGTATGGTTGGTGATAACATGATTGCATAAATTGTTATATTAAGGGAAACAACTATTGTAAATAGCTTAGGTTTTACATATATATTTAGTTATCGTTCCTGAAGAGTTTCGTGTCAAACCCATTAGAGGGCGTTTGTGAAGTTGATAGGAAACTGCGCCGATAAAGTCATGACCACGGTCAGACGAGGGTTAGAAGCTTGGACTCGTCGCCTGCCAAGCGAATCAAATACTTGCCAGCCATTGCTGCGTGCATTCAGATCTACACATTGTGACGTCACTATCTCATCACAGAGCCGTGGCGGGAAAGTGCTTCAGGGCAAATTATGAGAATGAACTGAGGGAGGGGGAGTATGTGTGGGGGATAGAAAATGAGGGAGAGAGTTGTGAGATTGAGTGTGTGAGGGATAGAATGTGTGAGGGAGAGGTTGTGTGAAGGAGAGAGCATGTGGGAGAGAGTGTGTGTGAGGGAGAGAGTGTGAGGGAGAGAGTTGTGAGAGTGAGAGTGTGAGTGTGAGGGAGAGAGAATGTGAGGGAGAGAGTTGTGGGAGTGAGAGTGTGAGAGAGTGAGAGTGTGGGAGTGAGAGTGAGGGAGAGAGAGTGAGAGATTGAGAGTGAGGGAGAGGGTGTGATGGAGATAGTGAGGGAGAGAGAGTGAGAGACAGAGTGAAAGAGAGAGAGAGAGTGAGAGGGCGAAAGAGTGAGGAGAGAGAAAGAGGGCGAGAGAGTGAGGGAGAGATGGTAAATTAGAGAGTGAGGGAGAGAGAGTGAGGGAGAGAGTTAGGAAGAGAGAGTGAGGGAAACAGAGTGAATGGGAGAGAGAGATACATAGTGAGAGAGACATACATAGATAACGAGAGAGCGCGTGGGAGTGGAACGGAACGTAGAGAAAAGAAAGAAATACAAACAGCGATAGAGAGAAAAAGAGAGAAAGGGTTCAATTAAAATAAGATAAACAGAGTGACAAAATAGAGAGAGAGAGAGAGAGAGAGAGAGAGAGAGAGAGAGAGAGAGAGAGAGAGAGAGAGAGAGAGAGAGAGAGAAAGAGAAAGAGAGACTGAGTGGTCTCCAGGTATGTGTCTGTCTACAGTGTTAGAGGTCCCGGGTTCAGCCGCCCCCCCCCCCCCCACACACACACACACACACACATATATATATATATATATGGAATAAAGTCAAAGGAGAAAATTATTGCAGATAAGTCACACACCAAGCGTGTGAGACGTAAGATGGTGCATGATGGTGGAAATGACCACGTGTTCACATGCACCCACTGTGAACGGACATTTACAGCGCAAATTGGCCTTATCAGTCACACTCGCTACCGCCATAGGTAAAAGTTATTATGCCTTTTTAAAGCACAAACTATCGTCTGTCAAGACGGCAAGGTGCCAATGAATGAATATATATATATATACATACACACGGACAGACAGACAAACGGACAGACAGGCAGGCAGACAGAGACCAACAAATGAAATTGAAAAAGAGGTGAGCAGAGCGACAAAAACAGATAGAGAATGAGAGAGAAAGAGAAAGAGAAATAGAGAGAGAGAGAGAGAGAGAGAGAGAGAGAGAGAGAAAGAGGCAGAGAGATAGGGACAGAGACAAAGAGAGAGAAAGAGAGAATGAAATTAAAACATAGATGAACAGAGCGACAAAAACATAGAGAGAGTGAGAGAGAAAGAGACTGAGATAGAAATAGAGAGAGAGAGAGAGAGAGAGAGAGAGAGAGAGAGAGAGAGAGAGAGAGAGGAATGAAATATAAACGGAGATAATCAGAGCGACAAAAACATAGAGAGAGACACACAGAGAGAGGCACAGAGAGAGAGAGAGAGAGAGAGAGAGAGAGAGAGAGAGAGAAATTAAAACAGACATGAACAGAGTGACAAAAACATAGAGGGAAGGAAAGAGAGAGAGAAAGAAAGAGTGAGGGGGAAGATAGAGAGAGACAGAGGAAGAGAGAGAGAAAGGAAAAGAGTGACGGGATAGAGAGATGTCAGAGAAAAAGGTGAAGAGTAGGATGTAACAGACAGAGAGAGAGGGGGGAAGGTTGGGAAAGTGCGCTCACATTCATATACTCACACAAACACACACGCGCTCGCTCGCGCGCGCATATATATATATACTCTGAGGAACAGAAAGGGGGGAGACAAAGAGAGGGAGAGAAAGAGAGAGAGAGAGAGAGAGAGAGAGAGAGAGAGAGAGAGAGAGAGAGAGAGAGATAGAGATGGGGAGAGAGATGAACGAATATAGAGATACGGGTGTAATGGAAAGCGATACAAAGATTAGAAATAAAAATAAAGAGATAGACAGAGAGAGAGATGAAGAGAGAAGGGGGGGGGGGGTAAAGAGATATAGAGAGATAAAAAAAGAGATAGAGAGAGCCAGAGAGAGAGAGAGAGAGAGAGAGAGAGAGAGAGGTGGTGGTGCAGTGAAAGTGACCTTATACAACACAAAATAAACTAAATTTAACTATTTTTTTACATTCACCATAATGACCACTTCGCGACGCAGACGTGGAAATGAAATTCTTATTGATCAGATCCCTCAATAATTAATTAAAGTATTGTTTATTTGTACAGTCCGCACTGTGGCGAACAGGTTTCGAACGCAACTAGTAACCCTGGACACCGCTTCGGAAACACAGCTGTTAATGATTTGGAATCAAACCGCTTTGCGTTGCATTTCATACAATGGTATGAGTTCCGGTGGTTCAGATAGCAATGACACACCACTGAACGTAAACCTGCCAAGAAATCATAAACAATTGACATTACTGTGCGAATATGTGTATATTTCAACTTGAAGATATTATCTAGTTAATTTACTTTACGTTGTGTGATTTCTGCAATATGTACCTGACAAGATGCAGCGAAATACGCCAGGCAATAAATCGTGCAATCTATTGTTTGTGTTTTCTTTATTCAAAATCACAAACAGCTAAAAATTGGTGGGGTTGGCTGCGAGGTCCTGTAAAGAATTTGCAACTAACTTTTTAACATTTCTATAATTATTTACAATTTTCAGTTTAGGCTCCACGGTGGTGCAATAGCTAGTATACATGCTGTCAGCGTGGTCACATGTTCGAATTATACGTTTTAAATATTCACCTGAGCTGCCAGGTCGACCCTGTATAATGGGTTCCAGCATAAGCTCTAGGAAAAAAAGATGTGATAGTATTAGTAACCAGACTACTCATAAAGCACCAGTTGAACTAACGTGCTAGCACCATTTACACAAGACTTCTCAAGAGGTGGATAACGGCGCTACTTTACTTACTGTTCAATTCTGGTTACTAACAATTAGTGTAGATCAAACAATCAAGCTAGAGACGCCGTTGGCTACTGCTACCTGGCTCAGATAATTACTTGTATTTAACTCTATGCCAGGTTGCACGTCAGGTCATTGTGTCTTTGTGCAGATGCTCCTCCACAATAACGGCCAAACATGTAACAGCTTTCCAGATCTTCTTATTATGTTTTGGCCACTTCTGGGATCTCTTAGAATGGAACACTTTACTTCTTTTGATCTGTCTATGGGAGTCTGTGTGAACTTTCATTGATTGACAGCCCACACTTTCCAACGCGACAGAAATAATCATTGAGTACAATCTTACTAAGAATAATAACACGAAACATTAACTTTGAAATCGGAACATCTCGACCATAATTATAAACCAGCACCCATGTAAACTTAAGGGTCTTGCCTAGGTTAACTTGAGAGCAATACAACCGAGATGCAGGCTTTGGTCTTCGTTTTGTCAAGTTTGAAGTATAAGGACAATTACATTCCTTTGTGACACACGAGGTTAGATAACTCATGCTATGGGAATAATTTTCGATCAAAGAGTTATGTCCTTGGATTTTCATCTTTCATGTCAAGAACTATCTTTCTGGCAACTATACAATAATTGATGACTTAAAGAAGTTAAACATAGAAAGTTGACACGTGACAGATTTCGAGTGGCCGTAGAACATCAGAATAGTATTTCGTAAATGAATGATTGGACACTTGAGTACTTACTACAAAAAGTGATAAATGGAGGATGAAAGTTCATTGTACTATACTGAAAGAGAACATGCTTGAGTAGACGGAGAAGAAGCTACTTCAAACTTACAAGCCAGACTTAAGAGGACAATTGCGAACTCAAAAATCACCTTTCCGTGTTTGATAAAAGAAATAGTCACAAATCTGAAGTTTATAATCGATTGAGCAGCAACCGTTAAAGGTAGAGAAGTACAGAGACATGAAGGACTGCCTCCGTACACTTGGTTGCAGTGATGGAGCCCTGCCAGGTTGACCAGCTCACTTTTGCGTTGGCTTCGATGGTGTGAGGCGTCGGCCGTTCAGAAAGCAATAGTATACTACTGTACGCAAAACTGACTAGCATATAAGAGATGGAGAGAGGAAGAGAGACAGAGAGAGAGAGGTAGGTAGGTAAGTAGGCACAGAGGCAGACAAGTAGATAGGTTGATACGTAGGTAGGTACGTACGTACGTATCTAAGTACGAAGGTAGGTAGGTAAGTACGTATGTAAGTACGAAGGTAGGTAGGTAGGTAAGTACGTATGTAAGTACGAAGGTATTTAGGTAAGTACTATGTAAGTACGAAGGTAGGTAGGTACAAAGGAAGATATAAGATAGATAGACAGGCAAGCAGGCAGGCAGATAGGTAGGTAGGTAGGTGGATGGTTAAGTACTACGTAGATCGATCGGTCGTTCGTTCGGTAGGTAGGTAGATAGGTTGAAAGATATGTAGATAGATAGGTAAATCGATAGGTAGGTGGGTGGTAAGTAGATAGTTAGGAAAGTAGTTGGTGAAGTATGTAGATAGGTATGTAGTTAGGAAGATAAGTAGGTAGGTAGGTAGGTAGGTAGGTAGGTAGGCAGGTAGGCGGGTAGGTAGCTTGGCAGGTAGGTAGATATATTGTTAGTTTAGAAGGTAGGCAGGTAGATAGGTTATTAGGTAGGTAGTAAGGTTATTAGGTATGTTAGTAGGCAGGTAGGTAGGTTAGTAAGTAGGTTAATATGTAGCTAGGTTATTAGGTAGTTAGGTAGGTTAGTAGATAGGCAAGCAGGCAGTTTTAGTACCCGGGGTACCCGCAGCCAGTCAATGTGAAAACCTGGACTGTGAAAACCTGTACTGTGGAACGTGTGTTTAACTCAGCGTGAGCACTTCAACTCTAGCAGACATTGGAACTCACGAGTCTGATGGAGTGATTGTCCCAGGTGAAGATGTCTCGAGGACGTCCCAGGACGAGAAGTATCTATGTGGGTGCAACTGTGAGACGTCAACTAAGTAGAGTAGATTAATGTATGGATGCAGTGATGGAAAAGTAACGGGATGGGTATTCAGAACTCCAGGCAGAATGTGAAAGAAATTAGTATGGACGGGAAAATCTTATTCCAACAGAATGAGAGATCACTAACAAAACGTGTCTCGTGAGTAAATATTGTTGCAGTAGGAGGAAAAGGGGTGGTGTTGGGAGGGATAGAGAGGTAAAGAGTAGAGAGATAAAGAGAACGAACAAACGAGGGAAGGAACTTTATTTTCAAAGGGTCACAAATTGGGCATTCAGGCCCGTCTTACATTCAGCCATGCCAACCACTCATCTTTGATACATCAGTTATCTTTTTTGCACGTTACATTAACATAACAATAACATTGTTAAATTAATGTTGTGAACATAATGCATATTATTATGTTATGAGACAAGCAGGCAGACACACGCACACATACACTCACACATGCATAAAGCATTAACATGTACATAATACCTACATATACATTTATACAAGCATACATACATCATTCACAGACACTCAAACTATACACTCACTCAATACCACACATATACTCACCCCCCTCTCATAGCCATATACCCACTGACACTCACAAACCCACTAACAAACATTAACTCATACATACACGACAGATAAAGGGAGATAAAATTACACAAAGATAAAGAGGGTTATTTTTTATTTTATATCTGCGCTCGCTGGCTTTGAACTCAAGCGTAGTCCATACACACTACTTATAGTGGCACAGGACTGTTCTTTGTGTGTGGATTAGCTTTCCTTATTACCAGTGTCCCTCGCCTTCAAGCGAACCGACTCCGACTTCAGAGGTACTTGTAATTTACGTCCCCAATAGTCCAACTGTCGTTGTAGAAGTTGAACCCTTTACCTCGGCATCAGCACACCGGATGTTTTAGAAAGCGCGTTCTCTTCCATTCGGCCATACTGACCTCCAGGGAGAGAGATTACTGCTTCTCTTTTGCAAGACGTTGCTATCAGCCCCAGGTTAATGTTGGAAGGGTATGAGGTAGCAATTTTAGAGGCTGGGTCAAGCATAAAGCCATACTGGTCAGAAAGATTATCCCCGCCACTATTGGGGGTGGAAACATGGAACACTGCCTTGGTAAGTGAGAGCACTAACTACTCTACCGTCGCCATAAATTGTCTTAACACCAACCATACACACACACACACATACACACACACACACACGCGCGCACACATACACACACACACACACACACAATCTAAGCCAGGAACACCCCGAACAAGACCTATAACTCCAGTACTAAGATCTGAGGTCTGAGGAAATGTTCGGACTGATGAGCTCCCTTGGGAGCGATAGTACTTGTGTTGGCGGGTAGTAAATCATTCAGTGTCTGGTTCCCTTCCTCATCGTATACATTTTAACTGGTAATCTTCTATCAATCTATCCATCCATTCGTCCATCCATCCATCCGTCCATCCGTCATTCCGTCCGTCCGCTCGTCTGTCTGTCTATCTATCTGCCTACCTATCTAGCTGTCTATCTATCTGTCTGTCTGTCTGTCTGTCTGTCTGTCTGTCTGTCTGTTTGTCTGTCTGTCTGTTGGTAGGAGATTCTGTCTTTCCGTCTATCTGTCTAAGTATCTCTATATCTTTTCTCTCTGCGTCTGCGTCTGTATATATATATATATATGTGTGTGTGTGTGTGTGTGTGTGTGTGTGTGTGTGTGCGGGTGTGTGTGTGTGTGTGTGTGTGTGTGTGTCTCCACCACCACAACCTCCCTGTCCGTTCTCTGTGCCTCTGTTTCTCACTTGTCATCTCTCTCTCCCTACCAATGGCAAACGACTGAATGTACAATTCCCCAGACCATCAACCTCGGGGTTGATCACGATGCCCTGCCATGAATATGTAACACATTTATCCCTGCCTCCAACCCACCCACATCTGGATTATTCTGTTTACCTGGCCTAAGACCCTAGTCACGTATGTACATGTGCTTGCTTGTAATTGTTTCTTTTTTTTAATATTTCTGTATTTATTACAAACGTTTTTATTATTTAAGTTGATATTGTTTCTTGTTTAGTGTTTCTGTTTTTATTGTTTCTGTTTTCATTGTTTCTGTTTTTATTGTTTCTGTTTTTAATGTTCCTGTTTTTATTGTGTTTGTTTTTATTGTTTGTGTTTGTGTCAGGATCTTCTATTCGGCTCGTTGGCTAACACATGTGAGACAGTACAAGTACAACGTGATTCGACGTAAGACACAGCAACACAAGTTCTATGGATTTATTGCCACATTAAATACATAACGATAATTACAGCAATGTACAACATATAACTCACAACCACATTACAGCTCATAGGTCTGGCGCTCAAGATATCAGTCGTTCAGCTTACAACCACGGAGATTCACACAAACGCCTTGCTCTCGTCACACACGTCCGTTCAGAGTCCTGTCCCAGCTTGGTCTAAGCTATCACGCACACGGCCCACTGCCTCTGGTGGGGTCACGTGGCTTTGCGTGCGTCTGTCGTCAGCCTGACCGCTAGTCGCGTGTCAGGTAAGAATCTCGCCAGCCGACAACTCTTGTCCGCCGGGTGCCGTAACGATGTTGCTGCGTAGCTAGGCTCTGACATTCTCCCCGGGTACCTCAATGAAAGATGCCATCTTTCATTCATGATGTATGTATATACTGGGGTAGTGTTAATTTCATGTCAGAGACTACTTTTTCCCAGTGTTATGCATGAAAATACATATAAGGCATAGAAATATATACAAAAAAAATGTAAGTTGCATTGAAATGACAAATGAAGTACAACTTTTAACACAATTCAGGTTTCATCCCCCTGATGCCTGGTTACCTTCATTGCAATAATACCCAGTCAGATCAGTAGCACCAGCTTCACGCATCTACCTCGCAGCTATTTGAAAAAAACGTAATAATATGATTGTTTTGCAACAACCATCTAGCCAGACTGAAATACGGCTTTGTATTTAGTCGTATTAAACACTTAAACTCTGCCCTCATTTGGTCAGGAGTTCTTATGTTGGTTTGCAATGTTGGCAGCTCTATGACATGCTTGGTGGACGCCTACCTGCTGTGCCAACTATTTGAGCAACAAAATGTCTATCTATACAATATACATTAATGAATATGTTTCAAATTATGGCCCTTGATGTAATTCACAAATGCAAGGGAAGTAATTTTGACATTCAAGAAATTCCATACATTATAATAATTATTTAATTTCTTAGCGTCATTGCTTGACGTTTCTTCATATTAACGAGAAAAAGTCGGTAATATGAATACATTAATCAAGATATGATTCTAAGATTACACTAATCAAAATAAATAAGTACCAAATTGGTATATTATATTTTATAGATTCAAAAGGATTTTCCAAGTGTCATAAATTTTTGAAATTTTGTATGTCGTCTGCTAATTTTGCTAGACTTTTTAAATTACACCGGAAATATATACGAAACGCAAAATTTGGTTGATGTTACACTGTCTGAACACAAATGATCCGGTTTTATTTCGGAACGGATAGTAAAATGTTCTCACAGTTCGTGTCTGATGTTATAGTATCACAACGGATTCTGATGGAATGTTCTTATTTCCGATGTGTTCACAAATTCTGGATAAAGATCGACTGTTCTTATTTGTGATGTTCAAACGTCGAACAATTTGGATTAAATTTGCTGCAGAGGTGGTGTAGGAGTCAATGTTCGGTCCACATTTGCACATGTTAAAATATCACGGTGAAGAAAATCACTCACAGATGTCACAATGGTAAAGTTCGCTTCTAGTAAGTGGTTAAGCGTCTGTGACATTGTTCTTGGTGTATATATACAATTAATATTGTTCTCATTCTAACACACACTACACAATTATACTACACTCATTACATGACTTGTTTAAAATAAGTATATTATACATGTCGGTTTCTAAACCGTATCACAATTTTAATTATAGACCTTACACAGTAGGTGAATGGAAAAAATTCACTCATTGGTGGCTGTGTTGGGCTGAGTGTAATATTACACAGTGCACTCAGACATTGCTTACTGGGTCTGTCGGACAACGGGACAAAAGGTCGGCGATTGTATTCATTCTGCCGGGAATATGGCGAACTTCAAAACTGAAATTCTGAAGCTTCAAGGACCAGCGAGCAATCATATTATTTGATGGTACTGCGGAATTTATATACCTTAATGGACTGTTGTCAGTTTCGATGATAAAGTGACGTCCTAGAAGATATCTGGACAGCTTCGTCACACTTTCTACTAAGGCCAATGCTTCTAATTGCGGAATGGACCATGCCCGCTCTCGGGGCCTTAGTTTTCTTGATAGAAAACCAACGGGATGCAGGATGTCGTTGTATTCCTGCAATAGGACTGCACCGATCGCAATGGAGCTAGCATCTGTTCTCAATCTGAAAGGTAAACGAATGTTGGGCAATTTAAGGATGAGATTAGGTGAATTCTTATCAGAAAAGTGTGCCAAAACTTTATCAAATGCATTTCGTAGGCATTCATCGTTTACAACTTTTTCGGGTTTATTCTTGGTTAGTAAGTTAGAAAAAACCTCAGTCAGTTCTGAAAAATCAGGAATAAAGTTTCTGTAATAATTAATGAGTCCCAACAAACTGCGGACTTGTTTCTTATTTGTTGGAAGTGACAGTTTTAGAATTTTGGAGACAATTTTGTTGTCTGTCATGACAAAGCCATTGGATATTCTGTACCCCAAAAATGATATCTCTTGGTAAGCCATGCTCACCTTTGAAGGCTTCACTGTTAGTTAGTGCTGTCTCATACTAGGTAGTAGTAGTAGAACGTCCTGTCCAGGTGTCAATGTTATAGTTTCGTCGTTGTCTCTGTATGGACACAGATGTCGTCAGTATAGTGAATGATATTAGGAATGTCAGATAGGAGGAGTCGTATAGCAGACAAGGCCAGTCTGGAGTTACTGGATCTAAAGATATAAAGTGGGTTACGGTTAAAATCTTCCAAAAGGATTTTCAAATTTCATGTTGAGATCATTTTGAGTGCTATCTCCACACCTGCACTCGTACATGTGTGTATCCATTCAATAGTTCAAACAATAATAATACACCATGTATAGTTGTGAAATGTAATCGTGCATGTTTGTATGATCTTTTGCAATTTGTGTATATTTTCCAAAATATGTAGGGTAATTTGTTGCTGATTTTTGTCAGTAATTCCACCGACTGATGTTTTACATTGTTCAGCATAGGTATTCGTATGCGTTGATTTAACATAGAGCTTCTGAGTGGCAGTAACAAAATTTGATTCAACAATAATGACATAAGTAACAAAGTCTGCTGGTTTGTCATGAGTAATATCATCTGTGTTGTGTCATGATGATGTGGAAATATAACTGTTTGTGAAGACATTTGTTTTGTATTTACAATCAGTAGTGCAAGTATAACTATCCACTGTGTGCACTTGGTTATGTGTGTAGTTAACAGGGAGTACAGGAGGTATAGTGTATACCATGATGATTTGTGATCGCTCTTCGCTGTTGTGAATTGTTTGTTTTCTGCACCTTTTTCTTTGCGCTGATACACACCAGTTTCTGTTTCTTCTTGTTCTGAGATGGTAATTACGTTGGTATGGTGTGGTATCTTGGTCTGTTCATCATGTTGTTGTATGATGAGTGGGGTAGTTAAGGCAGTATTTGTTGTGGTGTTAACTTTTTGCCTTGTGTGAGGTTTGGACTCTATGTAATCTGTCACATTTAATACATTTCCAATTAATAAATCACAACATGGATTGTCTAATAAAGCACAAGTTACTCTGCCTGATAGGAAAGGTGATTTTATATTGGCCCATGCCATGGGATATTTCTCTACTGTCCCTGAAACAGTTTTGCAATAGATGTACTCATCTAGGTAGTCTTTAGGATCAGCTAAGGTCTTTCGAAGACCGATAAGACAGGACCCTGTGTCGCGTACACATGTGCATACTGTGTCATTGATGTAACCTTTATGGAATGTTAATTTTCCTAACGACAGTTTTGAGGTTTTGTTCAATTCCTCACTTTCTTGTTGAGCATTGACCTCTTTATATAAAGAATGAGGTTGAGTGATGTTAACAACATTATTACAATATGGTACAAAGTCTGGTGTTGTCTTCATGTCTGTGATGTTCACTTTTCTTACATTCTTTGCTGAACTGCATTTTGAGTCTATTGCCAAGTTAGCTTCCTCATTGGCAATAGGGACGGCGTGCCCGCATGTTAAGGTACCATTTTCATTGAAGGTATTACAGACAGTACATTTGTTAGCACTGAATACATCACAAGCCTGTGCTGCATGTACAGGATGTTTTTCTGGATTTTCGTCTTCTGACGTTGAGCTATCGAACAAGGCGGCATTGGCTTTGTTGGTCATATGCCTGCCTCTACAATCCATACGATAGTGACCGTAAGCCTTGCAGAGAAAACATTTACGTGCATTTTTGAACGATTTACGTTCTATGTCTTGTCTGTTTACCATATTTTGCAAGTATGTTAGGTACCCTGGGTTTTTATCGCACATCTCATTCAAATGGTGAGACAATTTACAGTGAGTGCATTGTCTAACTCTATCAGAGGTAGGCCTGTGTGGTTTTTGCCTACTATAGTTGGCTGCTGCTACCCAGTTACTGTCAGTAGCTTCAGTGGCAAAACACTGTTTATTTGCCGTATAATAGGCCGACCCACGTTTTTCCATTTCTTCCACACTTGTGCATTCATTCTCCTGTAAGAACTTAGAAAAAGATGATGGGACAGAAGAAATAACTTTATCTCGAATAATGAGATTTTCTAATTTATCATAATTTTTGTTAATTTTGGCTGATGACGTCCATTTGCTGAAAATGTCTCGGACTAAACAGAGGTAGTCAGAGAACGTTTGAGTTGATTTTGGACTCAGTTTACTGAATTGTTCTCTGTACCCTGCTTCATCTAACATGAAATGTGCCATTATTTTAGATTTAATGTAATGGTACTCTTTTCTGAGGTCTTTGGGGATGGTTTCAATGACTTTCAGAGGTTCCCCAGATAGACTCCTCATATACAAAATATTCCATTCCGAAAGTGGAACTTGGTAATGTTCCATTAAAGTCTCAAAATTTTGGGTAAAGGCTGCTATGCAGTCACCCGAGGTATAGTTACGAACGATACCTTGGTACTTTTTATACTGGTTTTCTTTTTCCAGTCTTTCAGATTTCTTTGACTCTTTATTCATTGCAGTCTCAGTGTCCAGTTGTTTCATTTTCAACTGTAATTCTAGTTCTTCCCTCTTACTCTGAGCTGCTATTTCTGCTTGTTTTAAAGCTGTTTCTGCTTCTATCTGCTTGGCAGCTTTTTCAACTTCAGCATGTTTCAAGGCTGTTTCTGCCTCTGCTTGCTTGGCAGCTCTTTCAGCTGCTCTTTCTTCGCGTTCACTGTTTTTCTCTTGTACCAGGAGATATTCAGCGTATTTGTTCTCACTCCATTTTGTTAACTCATCACCTTGTAACTTTAATTTTAAGCCCATATCAATGAAATCAAACAATGACGACATGATGGAGAAAATACGTCAATGAAAATCAATCACACAAAATATGTTGTAAATGGTTAGTCGAAAAAAAAACAATTTACAATTGATTTGACTATACGATGCGTGCCCACTAATGCATACGTAAAGTTAAAGTAAAGAAAAATATACTCAAGTGCCCTTGGATATGGTGACGAATGGTTGGGCAATCGGGCTAGAAAACTGTAGGGTCGTACTTCAGAACCACGAATGACCTCTACGGCAGGGTTATGGATGGTACGCAAAACCTGCTTTGTTTTTGGAGAGAAATAAGTTAGCGTGTGTTTGTTGGTGTGTGCCTGCAAGTCACTAAGTGTTGATTAGGTTTGGATGGCGTCGAGTATAATTGTATGTCGTAAATTTGTCGTCAACAGTGTTTCTTTCAACAGAAGTTACACTCTTTCCAAACTCTTTGCGTTCCACAAACTCAATACACAAAAACAATCTATCTGTATTTGAATACTCAATAACATTGATGACACATCACTTACATCAAGATGACATTCAGTAAGGACAAAGACATCAAGTTTACAAGATGGCGACAAGGTCAAAATGGCGGCAAAATCACAATGTTGACAAGGTCAAACGGTGACAATTTTCACAAATTACAAATGTTTAACACGTTTACAGGATCAAACAATATGTACTGTACATTTACTAATGATCTTAAACATATTTAGACAATGTAGTAATGGATCACACTGAGACTTTTCCGATCACATGTACATCACTATAACCTTGACAAATTTTACAAGTACAAGAATTATAGTTTTAAATCACAAAGACGAACAACACACGTCTAAATATATTAGGTTCTTAAATAAAGACGAGCAACCCACGTCCACACATGTCAGGATCTTCTATTCGGCTCGTTGGCTAACACATGTGAGACAGTACAAGTACAACGTGATTCGACGTAAGACACAGCAACACAAGTTCTATGGATTTATTGCCACATTAAATACATAACGATAATTACAGCAATGTACAACATATAACTCACAACCACATTACAGCTCATAGGTCTGGCGCTCAAGATATCAGTCGTTCAGCTTACAACCACGGAGATTCACACAAACGCCTTGCTCTCGTCACACACGTCCGTTCAGAGTCCTGTCCCAGCTTGGTCTAAGCTATCACGCACACGGCCCACTGCCTCTGGTGGGGTCACGTGGCTTTGCGTGCGTCTGTCGTCAGCCTGACCGCTAGTCGCGTGTCAGGTACCAATCTCGCCAGCAGACAACTCTTGTCCGCCGGGTGCCGTAACGATGTTGCTGCGTAGCTAGGCTCTTGTTTCTGTTTTTATTGTTTCTGTTTTTAATGTTCCTGTTTTTATTGTGTTTGTTTTTATTGTTTGTGTTTGTATAGTTCATGGTTTTATTGTTTCTGTTTTTAATGTTCCTGTTTTTATTGTGTCTGCGTCTGTATATATATATATATATATATATATGTGTGTGTGTGTGTGTGTGTGTGTGTGTGTGTGCGGTGTGTGTGTGTGTGTGTGTGTGTGTGTGTGTCTCCACCACCACAACCTCCCTGTCCGTTCTCTGTGCCTCTGTTTCTCACTTGTCATCTCTCTCTCCCTACCAATGGCAAACGACTGAATGTACAATTCCCCAGACCATCAACCTCGGGGTTGATCACGATGCCCTGCCATGAATATGTAACACATTTATCCCTGCCTCCAACCCACCCACATCTGGATTATTCTGTTTACCTGGCCTAAGACCCTAGTCACGTATGTACATGTGCTTGCTTGTAATTGTTTCTTTTTTTAATATTTCTGTATTTATTACAAACGTTTTTATTATTTAAGTTGATATTGTTTCTTGTTTAGTGTTTCTGTTTTTATTGTTTCTGTTTTCATTGTTTCTGTTTTTATTGTTTCTGTTTTTAATGTTCCTGTTTTTATTGTGTTTGTTTTTATTGTTTGTGTTTGTATAGTTCATGGTTTTATTGTTTCTGTTTTTAATGTTCCTGTTTTTATTGTGTTTGTTGTTATTGTTTGTGTTTGTATATTTCATGGTTTTATTGTTTCTGTTTGCATAGTTTATATTTGTATTGTAATGTTTTTAAAATGTATGTTCCTATTGTGTATGTTTTTATTGTTTCTGTTTGCACAGTTTATGTTTTTATTGTTTCTGTTTGTAAAGTTTATGTTCTTATTGTTTCTGTTTTTATTGTTTCTATGAGGACAGTTTATGTTTTTATTGTATCCGTTTGTATAGTTTGTTTTTAATGTTTCTGTATGTAAAGTTTATGGTTTTATTGTTTCTGTTTGCATAATTTATGTTTTTATTGTGAATGTTTTTATTTTTTCTGTTTGAATACTTTATGTTTTTATTTTCTCTGTTTGTATTGTTGATGTTTTTATTGGTTCTGTTTGTATAGTTGATGTTTCTATTGTGTCTCTTTGTATAGTTCATGGTTTTATTGTTTCTGTTTGCATAGTTTAAATTTGTATTGTTTATGTTTGTAAAGTTTATGTTCCTATTGTGTATGTTTTTATTGTTTCTATTTATATATTTTATGTTCCTTTTGTGTATTTTTTATTGTTTCTTTTTGTATAGTTTATGTTTTTATTTTTTTCTGTTTGCATAGTTTATCTTTTTTATTATATCTGTTTATAAAGTTTATGGTTTTATTGTTTCTGTTTGCATAATTTATGTTTTTATTGTGTCTGTTTTTTTCTGTTTGTATAGTTTATGTTTTTATTGTTTGTGTTTGTATAGTTGATGTTTTTGTTTTTGTTTCTGTTTGTATAGTTGATGTTTTTATTGTTTGTGTTTGTATAATTGATGTGTTTTTTTGGGTTAATGTTTGTATAGTTGATGTTATTATTGTGTCTGTTTCTATAGTTGATGTTTTTATTGTGTCTCTTTGTATAGTTGAAGTTTTTATTGTTTCTGTTTGAATAGTTTTTTGTTTTTATTGTTTCCACGGATATACTACAATACCACTTTATTTCACTGTATAAGAATTAAACAGAGATGTTTCTAGTTCGCCTGTGACGTATGAAATAAGTAGTGGATTAACTGTTTCCTGCTGTTTAAAAGATTTTACATGTTTAAAGGCTAAGGGCTTAACTTCATTGCACCGGGTTTTTTCCCATATGGCTTGGTTTCTTTCCACAGAGAGCCCTGCCCAAAGCGTGACACAGAACGCGAACTTCTTAGCTCCAGCGACGATCTTCAGGAGTATCTAAGAAAATTAAACTCGTGAAAGGAATGGCGTAGCCCAGAATCGAACACGC
>JACEFZ010012342.1:0-17494 GCA_014155875.1 Cepaea nemoralis | reverse complement strand
CCCCGACTTGCAAGTATTCTTGTTTTGGTGTGAGAGAAGTACCCGATGAGGCTGTCAGTGAGTTGTTGACAGCCACCTCACTGATGTGTGATACGACAAGTCACAGAATTCAGAATCAATTTCTTCAAGAAAAGCCAGGAACTGACGGTGATTGAGTGCATGTACCCGAATGAAGTTCACAGCAGAAACGACTGGTTCAGTACACAAGAAATATAAGTCTTTTGCATAGAGTGCTTGCTAATGTACGATGCAGTGCATGAACAAAACGCCCGGAATTAGCAAATTTCCAACTGAGTCCTTATCTGCCCCTTCAGACCCTTCCTCCCTCCAGCCATGTTTTTTCCTCCATCAACTGAAACACCTCGAAGCTGATTCCACTGACGTTTATAATATTGCAAACCTTTTTGCACTTCCACGAAAATGTCTTTTCCAGTTGTTGTTCTAAGCATGCTGCAACGGATGCCAACTCTCCCGTTATCTGAAAGTCCAAATTAACACCACGAACGAACACCAGAAGTTGTGACGCACTCGAGAGATCAGTAGACTCACCCAGCCCCAGAGAACACCACAAGTTCCTACCTTCTCACGTATCTGTAGCACTATGTTCTCTCCACGGCTGATAGTTCCAAACAAATCGGCTTTCTCAGGACACAAGTCATTTTCTGCTTCCATGATACACTCATTGATGAAGTTGCCATCAGCAAACGGATTTCCTCGTTCTGCCATCTTATACACTATTTTGTTTCTTGTGCGAGTGGCAGATTCATTTTCAGCAAACATTCTCATGAAGAGATTTCCAGGGGTCCGCTGAAATAAACCGAAATGGCCTAAATACAACATACTGCCCATATGGTTTGTTACATAAAGTAGGAGAGACACTTGGATCATCGCACAGAGTTCATTGAGCAACGTAAACATTTGCGTAAGGATCTGCTCCAGCAGAAACGTTGAAAAATACTGGCCTAGAGATTAATCACCTCGATTAACACCTTGACCGGGGAATTTTTCTGATTTGGGGATAATATTTTTCGTAATAACAAGAGGCTTCTATGGCATTTTTATGCTATGTTTGCTACTTTATTGCCTCTATTAACATTATAGTTCACTTATCTTTCATTGTCAAACAAAGAAATCCTTGTTACATGCCTATAAAATGAATGATAGGCAAACAGAAGTAAATATTTCCGAAGCGTCGGTCCTGTATTGACAGCCGGACGAATCTGGGGGCGGGAAAGATGTGTGTTTGTGTGTGTGTGTGACCTTGGAAACCATGGTAGTATTTGTAGTGTCAGAGCGCAGTCGGAGCTACCACGAGCCCGGGAAGGACTTGTGGTGGCGCGAAATAAGCAAACGTTACAATAAACAAAAACATCTACATACAATAATTTAAAATTTAAAATAGTAAATGGCACATAGCAGCTAGGAGGTCTCCGCACGAGTGAAGATCTCCTAGTATTCTAAACATAATATTTAAATTAAAATGTTATCACAACGTCTCGTGTTCCATGCGTTTTATCAAGCAAATTCGAGAAGATTCGGCAGGCCTGATAAACTGACATCGCGGGCCTGATCCGGCCCGCGGGCCGTAGTTTGGTGACCCCTGCCCTAGTTCATACTTGCCTACTATATATCCGTTCCCTTGTCAGCGGGGAAAGAAGACCCTGTTGAGCTTGACTATAGTCCGACTTTGTGAAGACGCCTGAAAGGTGTAGCATAGGTGGGAGCGCAAGCGCAATTGAAATACCACTACTTTTATCGTTTCTATAGGAGATTTGCTCGCAGCAGACGAGCAATATCTCCGGCGGGCCTACTCTCGTTGGTCGCGGGAGCCGCACAGTCATTCGGGGAGTCTGACTGTAGTACACGCTTACAAGGTCCAGACACTTGCGTTTGACAGGTGTACGCGCCCAGTGGTCCGGGCGCGTATAAGACCTTTACCTGCGGGATTTTGCTGAACGCCTCTAAGTCAAATCCCAAGGGTTAAAGGTCTGGCCATCGCTCGTCTCCTGCTCGTGGAGGCGAGGTCTCGGAGGTTTGACGCTGAGCCGCCAGCGTCTGCAGCCTACCTTGTTCCAGACGTATTGGTTATCCATTCCTCTGGATCAAACAAGGCAAGGCCGAGAGAGGGAACATGTCGTTTGGGCACCACATGTTCTCTGAAGCTCTGCCCAGGCATTGTGATGGCATTTTGGCAAAATTCCAACTCACATACATTGGTCTGTCAAGTCTGTAAGCTGCCACTCACTATGTATCCGTTATGTTGATTTCCAACTTTAGCAATAAAGTCACCCATTACGATATTTAATTATGAATGCATGCATGTTTTTAAGGCATTTTAAAAATCATTATAAATTGCACCGATGCTATCATCACTGCTGTCTGATGTTGGTGCACAAACTTGTATGATGTTGAGATAATCAGGTTTGCCACTCAACTTTACTAGTAATATTCTGTCTGACACAGTCCAATATCCGTTGAGGATTTCGATCTCTCTATCAACATCATCGCCGGTCTCCCTTTCGAAGGGGTTAACGTCTTTCTCCGCAATCTCGTATATCCTCGTAGGGGAACACAGCTGCGCGAGATTCTGTAGCGGATTGCTTCGCGTGAGTTACTTACGGGGGTATGTGAGCCGGTCGTACAGAAAGCAATGCCAACTACTGAGCGTAATATTACCAAGACATCAACAACAGCAGTTGACAGCGATGCCTTGTAAATAGGATATGTGAGCATCCCAGGTACATGAGTGAAAGTGGCACATGAACAGAAAAGGCGGGGGGGGGGGGAGGGGGGGACGCGGAGGCAGGTAGCTAATAGGAAACTTGTAACAACAGAAATGTGATGGTAACCGAGGAGTCCCAGTGGATATACTCCCGAAGCATGAGTGGGTGCCCGTGAATGGGTTGGCCCTAGTGGACGGATATTATAGAGCAATGAAGGGTGCACCCAAGTATGATGGTCTTAGTAACAAAACTCAGATTATGGGCGTCTATGATGTTGTTATGAGGCGAGTCATAAAGTCTGGGCGAACTGATATGTGTGTGCGCACATACATACATCTACACCAATCACCAAACATTCATACAGTAGTAGTACCCACTCATGTACCTGGGATGCTCACGTGGCCGTTACACCCACCACCCAGACATCACCCCTCTCCCTCGGCGGTGTATATAAGGCGCTAACGGTGACATTCTCAGTGATACACGTTCGGATTCCCAAGTAAGTAGGAAAATTTTTTTCAAATTTGTATTTTCTCTTCATTGCTTTCATTTTTTTCATCTTTTTGTTCTTCCCATCCCGTCGTCACGCCTTAATGTAGTTACATGAGGGTCTTCTCCGTGGCTATGTGTTGTGTTTTGTGTGTGTATTTGTTTGCTGATGAAGGCTAGTCGCCGCAACGTCCTGTATGTGTCGTAATACTGTTATGTAAAGCTGCACACTTTGTGTCATTTTATATTGTGTTTGCAGCACAATTTTTAAAATGCCCGACATTTTTTTCGACATCCGGTTCATTTGTGCAAGTTATGGGAGAAGAGTTTTCGATTAATCGTTAAAAAATAAATTAATCGTTAAAAAATTAACGAGTAATCGATTAATTAATCGTTAACTTCCGCAGCCCTTATATATATATATATATATATATATATATATATATATATATATATATATATATATATATATATATATATATATATATATACTATGGCAGGTACTACCGACGGAGTGTGAAGTGTTAGGCCTTCACATGTTCTAGGTCACGACATATTAAAAGTGGTTTAAAGGTAAGAGGGGTGATTTCATTGCGCCAGGTTTTATCCCAGATGGCTGGGTCTCTTTCCACAGAACGCCACGGACTGTCGAAAGCGTCGCACACACACTATAGCTCCAGCTACGACCCCATAGGAGTCTCCCAAAAAATTACACCCATGAACAGGATCATGGTGTCTGGTGACAAGCCTACTTCTTTCGAAGCCCGAGGCAAGTGGTGAAATTCCTACACCACGGAGTTCATCTAGTTCCACAACGAAGTGTGGCGGCCAGTATACTTATCACATTTCACTCCCACATAATTTTCAGAAAATTCTACAATCTTTTGGTACTTATTTTTAATTAGGCTGGGTCGGAGTTGTCCTGTTTGAAAAAGGCCACCTTGCCGGTGTGCAGGATTGAAACCAGACCATTGTCTTAGTAAGCAAGCGCACTAACCACGATTTTGTTTTCTCAAAGGGAGGCAACCTTCCCTTCTGTAGATGTTTTGTTTTATAGGGTCTGAACATTTTAGTTTCCAAGCAATATTTTTTTGTGAGAAACACTTTTATTTTCACAAAATCTGCAATCAGAAGCTAAAAATTATTTGAATATAAAAAAAACGTTTGTAGAATACTGCACATCTGCTTGCAATGTATTGTTCAAATATTAACGAGCTTGCATCAATTGCTCTGTAGTTCAACTAATAATGTATACAGTTCGCGAATGAAATAGCTTCACTTTCATTTTACTTTATCTAGGAGGGGTAATGGTGGCAATAAGCCGCCATACCCCTTAATGTTTTGAAAATATTATATAAGTGCGGATATCTGAACTTGGGATACAGTGTATCACACATGCTGGCCACCACAAAAGAGCATGGCTGCACTATTCAGCATTTTACACTGACTACAATCGAGCTTTTGATAGAGTTAGACATGTCAACATGGTAGATATGCTTGCAGGTCTACAAATTGATGGGAAAGACATTAGACTTATAAAAAACATATACTGGAAACAACAAGCTGCAATAAGGATTGATAATGAAGTGGGACAATATCAACCTATTAAGAGAGGTGTTGGGCAGGGATGTGTAATGTCTCCAGATCTTTTTTTCTCTATATAGTGAAAATATTTTCAGGAATGTAGAAGATATAAATGGAATCAGCATTGGAGGACGAAACATCAATAACATTAGATATGCAGATGATACAGTATTGATTGCAGACAATGCACAAGATCTACAACAATTAGCAGACGCAGTTGTTGTACACAGTGAACAGCTGGGGTTGGAATTAAATTGTAAGAAGACACAGGTTATGGTCGTCACTAGGAAGAACGAAGTACCACAATGTAATATACAAGTAAATGGGAATATTCTTCAACAAGTGAATCGGTACAATTATCTCGGAACAGTCATAACATCTGATGGGAGATGCCTTGAAGAGATTAGAACAAGAATCGCCATGGCGAAAGTAGACTTTAGCAAAGATGAAAAACATTCTGACCAATAAAAAGATGTCAATTGAAACGAGAAAAAGAGTGTTGATGGGATACATAGAGCATGTTCTTCTGTATGGATGTGAAACTTGGACAATGTGCAGTCAAGCTGAAAAACATCTTATAGCTGCAGAAATGTGGTTTCTGAGGAAAATGCAAATGGGCAGACAGAAAAACCAATGACCAAGTACTACAGGAGACAAATGAAAATCGTAAATTGATTAGAGAAATTAGACGTAGACAGTCAAAATTTTTTGGACATGTTATGAGAAGAAATTGATAGGAGAATTTAGTGACAACTGGCAAGATCGAGGGGAACAGACCAAGAGGAAGACCGAGAGGAAAATACCTGGATGGCTTGGCCACATGGCATGGACGAGACAGGAACACTGAGCTGATCCACGACACTGGTGATCGAGTGAAATAGCGAGTCATGACCGCTCACGCTTTCCGGCATGGCACATGATTGATTGATCGAGCGCAAGAAATCAAAGCCGACGTGTGTTGGGTAGAAGTACTGGTTACTGCGTGTTCAATTAGAAGGCTAGTTCTGTTGCTTTATTGATTAAGTGCCATGGGATGATTGATCGTTTGAAGCAACTTCCCGTGTCTGTAATGGCCGTATATACAACAGTTTACCCTATGCAACCCCCTTAATTGCATATATTATAGAACATGTCTGCTACCATATTAACAACTTGTAAGTCATAACTGTGTCACATCCCTACTTCTTATTTTCCGCCATCCGTTTTTGTTACGTCCAACCCTCCTTTTCGTTTGGCATTGAATCTGTTAATTATTATAAACGTTGTGTGGTTCTGAATATAATGAGCCTTTCAATATGTGCTGCGCAAGCTTAGCAGGAACATGGTGGGGGTAGGAAGAGGATAGGAGGGAAATTTAAGGTCATTAGGCTAAAGAACAGACAATTGAATAACTATTGATTCACAGAATAGTAAAGTACGACATTTAAACACGGAAGCCGCACACCGTAGATTGCACCTCGTCATACTGCAGAGTTATCAATCAATCAATAAGGTGCCGTCTCCACAATCAAGGTTAGCTGCAATGGATCTCCAGCACTGTCTGTCTCTCGCGTTGACTGTACATTCTGTCAGACTGATGTTCATCAATCTCTTGATGTTATCTTCCCACTTGTATCGCTGTCTACGTCTTGCTCGCTAGCACTCAACCTTGCCCCCCCCCCCTCCCACCGCCCGGGTATAGTTTTTATAAGTGTTATGTCTTTTAACGTGGCCGAAATATTTCAATTGCCTCTTTTTTATTTCTTTCATAACTCTCTTTTCATGCCCAGTTTTTCTAGAACCTCTGTATTTGATTGTTTCTGTTTCCATGAAATACGACATATTCTTCTATATATCCACAACTCCAGGGCATCTATTCGACTTTCTAGATGCTTGTTCAATGTCCAGGCTTCCTCGCCATACAATACGTAACATTTGACAATTCTCATTTTTAATGCGTTTTTAATCTCTCTAGATCAGTAGTTCCCAAGCTTTTCAAGCAGAGGACCATATCTACTATTTTCGGTAGCTAAGAGGGCCACAACGTTATAAAATTATAAAAGTCGTGCAATATCATTCTTACCTTTCTTAACTTAAATTTTAAATCAGTTTCGAAAATCGCTATTAATGTAATTGTATCTGTTCTTCATAACCAGTTACCAGATGCCAGTTTATCAATGTCTGGGCACAAATCTATCGTGCCCAAAGTCATAAGCGCAGCTAGGTTACTATCGGGTAGTCTGGAACGTTGCTTGTTTTTTTTTTTTTATAACGGTCATTGTGGAAAATGATTGCTCGAGGCCTCACGTGCCACATTCTGACAGCTGGCGGGCCACAAGTGGCCCGCGGGCCGTGGTTCGGAAATCTCTGCTCTAGATGTTAATACTGATTTCATACTGTTGAAAGCATTTTTGGTCATTCCTATTACTATTATCTTTTTGATTTCTATTTCACTTCTGCCATCATCTGTTATTACATGTCCAAGATAGGAGAAACTGGTTACTTGTTCTAGTATCTCCCCGTTTAATGTGATGTTCATTGATGACCTTTCCTTTCCACTGTTAATTATCATAGGTTTTCGTTTTTAGGATGTGAATACCTAAGCCGCATTCTGCACTATGCCTGTTGATTTGTTTCACCAGGTTTTGTAACTCTTGCTCGCTTTCTGCTAATGGAACGGTATCGCCAGCATATCTAAGATTGTTTATGATTCTCCTATTGATGTTAAGTTCAGGCGCAGAGTTATAGATGGCATATAAAGTGAATAATAAAGAATTCGTTTTAAATTTGAAACTAACGTAGGAATAACAATGGCTCTACATTTGAACAATATCAGTGACAATGTGTTTTAAGTATTTCAGCAAACATAGAATTCTTTTTCGAAATTCATATGAGAAATATAACTCTGCAGTATACACCTGGCGGGATGCAGTGAAATATGCTGGGCAATAAATCGTGCAAACTATTATTTGTTACCTCTGTATTTAAATCCACTAGAGAGACACACTGTTTGAATTTCTGAAAGGACGACATATTTATTGGTTGAAAATCCACTGGAAGATTATTTTAACTCTTCAGTTTCGTACATTACTTTATATCGTCTGAATATGAACTAGAACTTGTGTCTAGAGAGATTCCAACCGTCGGCCAGACCGAAAGGATAAGATGGCTCTAACTCTTAATCTATCGGTGCGCTGATGGCTGGGTAATATGCGTTCCATTTACGTCAGTTGCACTTGGACGTTGAGTTCTCTATCAGAAAACAATGGCAAAGTATTGAACGTAAAATTCTCAAGAAAATCAACCTGGAGGTTGCAAATGTTTCAGACATAACCCATCTATGGTAACAACGCGTGTGATTGTTTCCTCTTCATTAGTTTTCTGCAGAGCAGTGGATTTACGGCTTACTTCAAATGTCTATCAAACTGAGACAGTTCAACTTTTTTTTCCGGTTTGTTTAATCGTATAACTTATCTCCGTATAGCTTTATTATTTCTTCTCTGCTTCAAAGCCGTCTAAAGATCGCGAGACTGGTGAAGATGTTTTATAATATTATTATTAAATGTATTCAGCCAACGTTCCCTATTGTCTGTATCTTGTCTGCTTAACTACAGTTTCCAGGAGGACCGTTTTCCATAAGAAACATAACCAGTCACGTGAAGAAACCAGCAACTATTAATTTAGATAAACCAACAACTTTACATCCACAATACAAATGTGAGACAGTATGAATATTTTTGGAAACCCGTGTGGCTTATCACAAACACGATAAAAACTACTGAAACTAAATTTTTGCAGCTAATGGAAATAAATAAATAAAAACACGCAGAAATAAACTTATTTTAAGAGAATTCACAATACTGAATACTATACACCTCAGTTTTTCACAAGGAAGAAGGTGTATCTAAACGCTGACCATCAAGTCATGTAATGTTCTTATCAACAACTGAAATACTAAACATAATATTAGAAATGACGGACTGGCACAATGTAATAATAACACTGGGTCGTGAGTGCAGAGAATGGACAGCGAGCTGCACTGAGTTTGAAGTGGAACAGCTGATCCAGAGCAACACACATCAAGGTGAAATAGTCATCTACACCGATGGGTCAGTGGTGAGAAACAGACGTAGTGGCTGGGGCTTTATTGCAAAGACTAATGGGTGAGACTTGAAAAGGGAGAGTCTGGCATATGAGACTACGACCTCCAGCATGAGAATGGAGGTGGAGGCAGTAACAGCGGCATTCCGGTGGCTAGAGGAGACTACTGCAACACACGTTGAGAATTGTATGGATATTTTGCCCTGGCCATGCGGGTGTACGAGGGAATGAACAGGCTGATAGGCTAGCAGGGAAGGCACCTCTTGGTGGAATTTTGCCTGTGGACAGGGGGGAGGTGGAAGTGCGCTTGTGGAACCAGGTGGAGAAGGCGGAGGAACAGATTGAGAACCCATATGTGGAAAGAATGAGATTGCGGGGGATCGGCAGAGGTTTTGGAAGAATCTCAAAACTGAGAGGGAAGACCAGGAGAACTTCTAATCAGATAGATTAGTAGTGTGACTCTTCGTTGGCTGTTGAACGAGGGGACGGAGCACGTATGGGAATGTCCTGAGTGCAGATGATGTCGGTTCTTAACTCAACTCAACTCAATCTCAACTCAATGCCAGTCATGTATTCAAATGTAAACATTTGTGTCTTTTACGATGTCTTCTTCTTCTTCGTTCGTTCGCTTACAAATTGACTATAACTGCAGTGTGGTCTCTTGTGTGAATTTAACTGCCTTGTTTTAGTGATCGAGTGAGTATAGCCGGCTCCGTGGCGAATGGCTTACGAATGCAGTCCGTAATCCCGCATATTGCGTTCGAAACATAGCTGTGGGCGACTTGGAAGCAGACCGCCTTGCGCTGGTTTTCATAGTTAGTTAGTTAGTTAGTTAATTAGTTAGTCGACAGATCATCCTCATTGCACATCGAACCATTCAGTCCATAAGTGCTCGGATCCCCTCCTCAGCAAATCCCGCAGCGTGTAGCGGCTAACGACGCCAGTTCTGTGTTGGTTTATCAATCTTCTTTGGCTTCCTGCGTAGTGTTCTTGTTTGGCCACCCCTCTTTTAATTTGCTGTTCTCGCAGTCTGGCCATGGTTGTAGATTCACAGTCATCACTTGGTTCTCGCAAAAGTCTTACTTCTCGTAGAGCATTCAGAATGTCAGCCTGGTCCATGGCGCGTCCGCCCTCCACAGTAGCCTCACCTGCGAGCTTGTCAGCCCGCTCATTTCCTTGTACTCCCGCATGCCCTGGCACGAAGATGAAACTAATCTTTGTCAGCCGAGACCGCTCCAGAGGCAGCAACCATTCTCTTCGGATCGACCCCTCCTCTATCCTCTTGATCATGTTCATTGAGTCGCTAAGGAAACATGCCCTAGTGAATGTCTGTGTCTCGAGCCATGTTATTGCTTTACTTACTGCCATGACTTCCATAGTCAGGCTACTTGTGGTTTCAGTGAAAGCACCAGAGTCCTCCTTCACAATTCTCCCTCCGGCCCGAGCTGTAAAGGCCCATGAGCTTCTCACATGTCGGACGACCGACCCATCTGTGTAGATGACCGCATCACCGTCTAGCGAATTCTCGAAAATCAACGCTTGTACTTCAGCCTCCACAGCAGCCGGATTTTCTTGTCTGCATTTTCTATCTAGTTGGATGCAAACTGAAAAGGATGTGCAGAAATCTGTTGGCACTTGCACCCACTCCTCGCCAGGTTCTAAGTCCTCAAGTGAACACACCTGTTGAAGAATGTCTTCGGCTTGACCCATCCACGACCGTCCTCTTTTTAACCTGCTGCCCTTCACCTTCATAATTTCACTATGCAGTGGATGTTGTGTGTTTGCGTTAACTCTGAGGTAGGCGCGTGCCCTGCAAACTTGTATTCTCTCTTCAATGGTTGGAAAATCAAGAAGGTAGCGCATCGCCCTGCATGCTGTATCTCTTGTACATCCAAGAATAATGCGCATAGCTTCATTCTGTATCCTTTCCATCCTTTCTATCTGCTTATGGCTGAGAGTCAGGATTGCCATTGCATACTCCAAAACAGACATGACCAGCCCCTCGTACAGAAGACATAGATGGCGCTGCTCACAGTTTGCTGCCGCCATCACCCGCATCGCAGCCAAACCCCGCTTGGCCTTTGTTATCACCTGGTCTATGTGCTCATTATAAGCAAGGCTTCGATCAAACCGTATCCCCAGGTAATTCATTGCCTGCGTTCTTTCCACCGTCTCTGAACACAGCATTACAGTTGGTGTTGGAGTGTTGACAATATGATTATTCAACGAGAACCAAGTCACTGTTGCCTTTGTTGGGTTGACCATTGCCCCAGCTTCATCACACCAAGTACTTATGCGTTTGAGTTCGGTTTGTAGTTCCACAGCAACCTGCTCTCTATCCTTACCCTGACGATACACTAAAACATCATCGGCATATGACAATGTCCTGCCAGGTCCAGTGATCTGCTCACTGGTGATTCTCACTGTGTAGGCGTTGAACAGTACCGGAGATAATGGTGATCCCTGTGGTAGGCCAGGATATATTGTTGTTGGTTCCGAAGTCCAACTGCCACATCTAAAAACTACTTTCCGTTGGAAGAGGGCTGCAGCGATCCAACTAAGGAGGAATGGACTTACTTTTAGTTCAAGAAGCTGAAGCATTAAAAAATCCAATGGTACTCTGTTGTATGCGTCCTCAAGATCAATCGCTGCAGCAAAGGTTTCAATGCCTGAGTGGAAACCTTCATAGACATCATGGGCAAAGACTGCTGCATTGGTCCAGGTTTCTCTTTTTGGACGGTACCCACCCAGGGTAGGTGGGAAAACACCTTGCCTCTCTAGCTGGCTTGATATTTTCCTGGCAATTACCTTCTCCAGCAGCTTGCCTATTGTATTCTGCATGGTTATAATTCGATATCCCTGAATTTTTTGTGTGGTCTTTGTCAGGCTTCGGCAAGGGAATCAGATAGCTGTGTAACCACTCCTCCTTGATGCTAGCACTCTCTATACTGTTGTTGTACATGTCTGCTAGTTTCTCTAGCTCATTGTCTGTACACCTATTGATGTCGTCGTATCTTATGCCATCAGGCCCTGGAGCGCTGTTTTTTGATCGTCGAAGTACAGCCTTGATTTCTTTCACTGTCACTGTGTCTTCATCCGAAGTGTTCTGGGCCTTGCACCTGTCTGAGGTGACCTCCTTGGCCAGATTTCGGCCTCCCATGTCTGTCTGGTTGCTCTGCTCAAGGTAGCGTTCAAAGAGGGCTTTGCCCTTGTCCTCGTCAGTCCTCTGCCAGATGAGGTCAGCACCTTGGAAGTCAGAAATGCTCTTATTCTTGACTACACCACTCATGCTTTTATGTAGTCGCCAGAACAATTTCAGTGACTTGTCTGTGCTTACTCTTTGACACACCTCTGCCCATTTTTCGCTTTTTAACCACCTTGACCAGTTTTTTTTAAATGGCTTACTTTTGTGTGCATCTCTCTTTCTAAGTGCATGCAGGGACTAGGATGACCAGCTCTGTTCTTCTTGGCATTTTGCCATCTCCTTACAGCACTACGCTTATCCACCCAAGCCTTCTCCACCTCGAAATTCCACCAAGGTGGCTGCTCCCAGCTTTTTTTCCTGCCCTGAAGCTTTCTGCGCTTGTCACGTCTTATTTTACTCACCACATCTTGCCCTGTACTGTCATACTGGAAAGTCTTTACCTTTAGCTTGTGCTGCCTGGTTCTGCCTTTCTCCACCAATATGCTGCAAGGGTGGTGGTCGCTGCCGTGGTGTCCTAGGATACCCCATCTACACACTGTAGTGAGTGAAGGTGAAACCAGCGCCAGATCAATAGCACTGTCCTCATCGCCTGGACGGCTTGCTGTCCTGGTGACACAGCCACTATTGATACAAACCAGGTCAATGGTTTCAAGTGCAGTCTCGAGCCCCTCTCCCTGTGTATTAGAGGAAATGTTTCCCCATGATCTGCCTTTAGCGTTGAAGTCGCCACAGAAAATAACATTTCTCTCGTGACCTAATATGCCACTTAAGCACTGCCACTTCTGGGCGTCCATACTCGCATTGCGGGCATAAACATTAACCAACACGAATGGTATACTGGGGTGAACTCTCAACGCCTGTATTTGTATATCGTCACTGTCCCAACTGGACATGTCTAGCTCTGACGCCACCATGCTTTCGCGAACGAGAATCGCCATTCCCAGATGTCGTCTGTTGTAGAAACATTTGAAGCCGGCAATTCGGAGTAGCTGATCGTTTCATATATTGGTATTAGTGCTGATCGTGCAGAAAGCAATGGCAAGCTACTGCAAAGAATCACTATCAGTCAAACAATTGAAGGGGTTGACTGCGACGTCCTGTAAAGGATAGGCAACTAACTAACAGTGGTCTATAGTGTTTATTTTCCACTGTTGTTTATATAGACCAGAAGGTTTGTATAAATATATATGCATTGTTCTTTACAAGGGTCAGTATCCCACACTTTCTGAAAAATGCTGGTGTTGATGCAACGTCCTGTAAGGCAATTCATTCATTCAGTAGCATGTCCTTTGCAGAACCTCGCTCCCATAACAACCTTCCGGAAAACCTCTCGATTACAAACAAGATGTCCCACGTCCGATACACCCATCTGGAGATCATCCGCCACATCCTGCACCCATCTTCTCTTTGGCCTTCCTCTTCCTCTCTTCCCAGGCATATACCCCTCCATTATTGTTCTCTCCAAACTTTCGTGACGTTTCAAGTGACCAAATTATTTCAATTTTCTTTGTTTTATAGTCTTTAATAGCCAACCTTCTTCAATATTGAACTCTTGAAGTATGGACACATTTGTTCTTTTCTTTACCCAAGATATTTTTAGAACTCGTCTATAACATTTACATTCAAATGCATGTATGCGCTGTTCAGCTTGTTTAGTAAGTGTCCATGTCTCACAGGAGTATGTTGCAATGGGAAAGATGCATGCTCTTAAAAATCTAATTTTTGTAGTTTTGTCTGTCCCACTCCATAATGTATTCAATTGTTTTATTCTTTGAAGAGCAATTGATAGTCGTCGTTTAATTTCTTTCATTGTGTCACCGTAGTTGGTAATCAATGACCCTAGATATTCAAAATTTTCCACCACCTCCAATTTTTCCTCATTAGCATATTTTTATTTCTCCATATTAGTTTTATCTGTATGCATTATCTTTGTTTTTGCTATGTTAAGATATAAGTTGTGATTTTCACTATTCAATTGGGTTGAGGCTACTAGGTTTTCTATGCCATTCTGTTTTGTGGATAGTAATACTGTATCATCAGCATATCGAATCTCCGGTATGTCATGATCGCCGATATTTAGGGCATCATATTGCTCCCTGGGTATATCATCTCTTAAATTTCTCATTACATTTTCGGCGTACAGGTTAAACAAATAGAGGGACAGCACACAGCCCTGACGGACTCCTTGCTTGATGTCAAACCAATTTGATGCCTCGCCATCTATTCTAACCGCTGCTTGTTGGTCTAGATAGAGCATTCTTATGAGTTGTATTACATGTGGTTTTTGATGTTTTACACAGTCAAATGCCTTTGAATAATCCACAAAACATGAGAATAGATTTACATTAAATTCTTTGCACTTCTCTCTTATTAAGCGCATATTGAGAATGTGATCTCTTGTTCCTCTTCCTTGTCTAAATTCAGCTTGAATCACGTTAATTTCTTCTTCCATTTTCTTACGAAGTCTTCCCATTATGATGTTTAGTAGAATTTTACTTGCATGGCTGATCAGGGCAACAGTTCTATAGTTGGTGCATAATTTCAGGTTGCCTTCTTTTGGTACTGGAATAAAGATAGTTTTTTCCCCCCAATCTTTTGGCCAAATACCATATTTCCATATCTTTTTACATAATGCGTGATAAATTTGTATGCTTTCTTTCCCTCCCGCTTTAATTAGTTCAGCTGGTATCTCATCACATCCAGGTGATTTACCATTCTTCATGTTCTTTATAGCCCAAGCAATTTCATCTAATGAGGGTTCAGGTTCTGTCTCTGCTGTCATTGGCTCATATATCTCATTCATATCCTCACTGTCGCTCATATCATACATTCTACTGCAGTACTCCTGCCATCGTTCTAGAATTTGTCTAGATTCTGTTAAGGTATTTCCCATCTTGTCACAGATAACATTCCATTGAGGTGGAAAATTTCTTGTCAATAACTTAATTTCTTTGAAAATTTCGTAATCTCTTTCAGTCTTATGATATTGCTCTATTCTGGTACAGCAATCTTGTATATATTGGTTTTTGTCCTTTCGTGTATTCTTTCTTATTTCTCGAGTTAAAGATCTGTACTTCATCCTGCTGTTATCGGATTCATCTCCTTTCTGTTTCAGTTCCCTTCGTTGTTTTATTAATTCTAACGTGCCCGATGTAATCCATGGCTTAAGTTGCTTTTTCTTGGTCGGAATCAAATCTGTGGCTGCAGTTATCAAGATATCTCTAGCTTGTGCTGCCAGTTCGTCAGGTGTCATTTCTTCTTGTACAGACACCAAGGCCCCAAAACCGATTCCTAACTTCTATGTTGTATGCATCCGGTATTTTTGTGAGATCAAAACGAAGTGGCCTTGGTCCTCGGGTAAGCTTTTTGTGTTTTAATTTCAGATCTGCTTCTAATAACTGATGATCTGTATCACAATCTGCACTTCGTAGGGTTTTTGTAGATGTTATGCTTGATCTCCATCTTCTTTTTATTAAAATATAATCTATCTGATTTTTAGTAATACTGTCCGGGGGACTTCCATGTGAAGAGTCTTCTTGGGTGTTGTTTAAAAAGTGTGTTGGCCATCGTTAACTTATTTTCTGTGCAAAATTCAATTAATTTGTCACCTGCATCATATCTATTTCCCAATCCAAAATTTCCTAAAATGTGTCTTTCATTTTCAGCTCTTCCTGTACCTACGTTTTCATTAAAATCCTCCATTATTATTGCTATATCATTATGACCAATCTTATTTAATGTGTCTTGCAGTGTGTTGTAAAAATCTTCAATTTCGCCCTCCTCTGCTGTTGAAGTAGGTGCATATATCTGAATGAGAGTTGTGTTTTTTGGACGGCCTTTAAGTCTAATAGTGAGGATTCTATCACTAACTGGGTTATATCCCAATAAAGCTTTTGCAGTTGTTTTATCGAAACAAAATGCCATTCCTTTCTGGCCTCCGACGCCTCTACCAGAATAAATGAAAAGACTTCCATTTTCAGTTGTAAAATGTCCCTTGCCTCTCCAGCGATGTTCACTAATTCCTAAAATTTGAATATTTAACCTCTCAATCACATCACATACTACTTTAAGCTTCCCCTCATACAGACTTCTTACATTGCACGTTCCTATTCTCACTTTGTTTCTTAGTCTGACAGAAGGGATGTCCTTGGTAACAGAGTCAGGATTAACTCCGTCATCACGTTTACTAGTACTGGTCCCTGCGTCACACTCTTCCCCAGTGTTATCTGATCTGCCTGGCCTGGGAGTCTCGCCACCAGATCTCATTCTTATTATGTTTTCTTTCATGGTTATTATGGTTTCTTGGCAAGTTTTGGAAAAGGTAGTTTGCCATTGCTTTCCTTCTGGGCAGTGACTGTACTAGTCGGTGGCCATAGCCATTGTCTCTACTGATGAGATCATCTGCCTATCGCCGCAGAGTGCAGACCATAACCAACAACAATCTGTCGGCTGCTCTCACACTCCATCCATCGGCCATGTCTAATTCCTTATAAAATATATCTAAATCGTCTCCTTTACAGTCTGCTGTTGGTGCATATACGAGGGATATTCCAAAATCAACTACCGATCGCCTGGTAAAAATAAACCGGTTGCCATAGCGACACAGTTCATTGCTTGCATTATTAAGTAGTCTTTTAGGTCACTACACACCAACTTACAGTCACGAGTGTTCAGTGGTTCACGAATAGTGAACGAATAAACGTGGACGTGACTGTAAGTTGGTGTGTAGTGATTTAACAGACTACCGAATGGTGCAAGCAATAAACGGTGTCGCTATGGCAACCGGCTTATTTTTACCAGGCGATCGGTAGTTGATTTTGGAATATCCCTCGTATATGCACCAACAGCAGACTGTAAAGAAGACGATTTAGATATATTTTATAACGAATTAGACAATGCCGAGGACCAGTGTAATAATTTTGAAATGACTGTCACACTCTGGGATTTCAGTGCCAAAGTGAGGAACGAAGCTGTGAGTGGTGTGACTGGTGGCTATGGCCTAGGCGATGAAGGAATGAGAGAGGTGACAGATTAATGGTCCAAGTGAGCAGGAGAAAACCTGGTCTGGTACAGTCAAGGCCTGCATGCACTTTTCTCTCGCGCTGGCGAAAGGCCGTGCAAGTTTATGGGATTTGTGTAGACAAATATTACGTTTATGGGAAATTTCATTCATATTGTTTGTAAATTTCATTCATTTTGAACAAATAGTTATTTCTTCGACATAAATATCTCCTATAATAATAAATCATACAATTCAACTGCGCATGCGTTTTCCTAGTTGCTTAGAGCATATTTAAAACATCATAATAACATGATAATAATGCCTTGATTGCTCACTACACTTATTGCTTGCTTGCTACACTTATTAATAATTCTGTTCAAGCATTCTGCGGAATTACCAAATGCCCTAAAT
>JACEFZ010012341.1:0-17102 GCA_014155875.1 Cepaea nemoralis | reverse complement strand
CATAGAATAGAAAAAGGGAAGTAGAGACTAAGTACGCCTAGAAAACATAAAAAAACCACCGATTTTGAAAGCCGGTCTCTCGGCGAGGGTTAAAACACTTTCTCCGTAATCACCGTTTATCACGCAGAGTCTCGTAGCGGGGCGAGAGCTGGGAGCGGTTCGATCCCCGCTGGTGACTTGCGGGATAACTGAGCCGGCCGCTCAGAAAGCAATGGCAAACTACTGAGCGTAATCTTGCCAAGAAATCAACATACAGCTGAAAGATGCTGATGTTGACAAGCTATGTCCTGTAAAGGATATGCAAAACATTGTTTGACACATAAAATCCGAATAAGGAGGTAAGACTATAGTACGCATAACAAATAAAAAAAACACACACGTATTGTTTTGACATATAAAGTCAAATAGGAAGTGAGACTATAGTACGCCCTAAAAACATAAAAAAAACACACAGTTTTTGTTTGAAATAGAAGTCAAATAAGGAATAGAGATAGAGTACGATCTAGAAACAAAAATAAACACAACTTGTTGACACATAAAAGTCAGAAAAAGGGAATGAGCTATAGAAAGCCCTAGACACATAAATAAACACACACACGTATTGTTTGACACATAAAAGTCAGAAAAGGAAGTAGAGACTATAGTACGCCCTAAAACAAAAAATAAACACACACCGCATTTTTTTACACAAAAAAGTCAGAAAAGGAAGTAGAGACTATAGTACGCCTAGACAACAAAAAATAAACCACCACGTATTGTTTACAATAAAGTCAAAATAAAAAAGTAGAGACTAAGTACGCACTAACAAATAAAAAAACACACGTATGTTTGAACATAGAATCAATAAGGAATAGAGATATAGTACCCCCTAGGAAACATAAATAATCACCACGTATTTTTTGGACACAAAAAAGTGAATAAGGAATGGACTATAGTACGCCTGGGAAAAACATAAAAAAACACACACGTATTGTTTGACCATTGAAGTCAAATAAAAAAGTAAGACTAAGTACGCCCTGCAAAATAAATAAAAAACACACGTATTGTTTGAAAAAGAAGTCAGAAAAAGGAAGTAGAGAATAGTACCCCTAGACAACAAAATAAACACACCACGTATTGTTTGACACATAAAAGTCAGAAAAAGGGAAGTAAAAACTATAGTACGCCCTAGACAACAAAATAAACATACGGGTATGTTGACACATAAAAGTCAGAATAAGGAAGTAAGACTATAGTACCCCTAACAACATAAATAAACCCCACACGTATTGTTTGACACATAGAAGTCAGAAAAGGAAGTAGAGACTAGAGTACGCACTAGAAAACATAAATAAAACAACTATTGTTTGACCATATAAGTCAGAGTAAGGAAGTAGAGACTATGTACCCCCTAGACAACAAAAATAAACACAACGTATTGTTTGAAACTAAAATCAAAAAAGGAAGTAAAAATATAGTACGCCCTAGACAACATAATAAACACACCACGTATTGTTGCACAAAAAAGTCAAATAAAGAAGTAAATAAGTACGCCTAGACACATAAATAAACACCACAAATTGTTTGACACATTAAAGTCAGAATAAGGAAGTAAGACTATAGTACGCCCTAGAAACTAAATACAACACACACGTATTGTTTGATACATAGAAGTCAGTAAGGAAAGTAGAGACATAGTACGCCCTAGAAAACATAAAAAAACCACACGTATGTTTGACAATTGAAGTCAAATAAGGAATAGAGAATAGTAGCCCTGACAACAAAAAAAAACAACACACGATTGTTTGACACATAGAAGTTCAGAAAAGGAATAGAGACTAAGTACCCATAGACAACATAAAAAAACACACACACGTATTTTTTTGCACATAAAATCAAAATAAGGAAGTAGAGACTATAGTACGCCCTAGACAACATAAATAAACACACAGGTATTGTTTGACACATAAAAGTCAGAATAAGGAAGTAGAGACTATAGTACGCCCTAGACAACATAAATAAACACACACGTATTGTTTGACACATAAAAGTCAGAATAAGGAAGTATAGACTATAGTACGCACTAGACAACATAAATAAACACACACGTATTGTTTGACACATAAAAGTCAGAATAAGGAAGTAGAGACTAGAGTACGCACTAGACAACATAAATAAACACACACGTATTGTTTGACACATAAAAGTCAGAATAAGGAAGTAGAGACTAGAGGACGCACTAGACAACATAAATAAACACACACGTATTGTTTGACACATAAAAGTCAGAATAAGGAAGTAGAGACTATAGTACGCCCTAGACAACATAAATAAACAAACACACGTATTGTTTGACACATAAAAGTCAGAATAAGGAAGTAGAGACTAGGGTACGCCCTAGACAACATAAATAAACACATACACGTATTGTTTGACACATAGAAGTCAGAATAAGGAAGTAGAGACTATAGTACGCCCTAGACAACATAAATAAACACACACACGTATTGTTTGACACATAGAAGTCAGAATAAGGAAGTAGAGACTATAGTACGCCCTAGACAACATAAATAAACACACACACGTATTGTTTGACACATAACAGTCAGAAGAAGGAAGGAGAGACTATAGTACGCCCTAGACAACATAAATAAACACACACACGTATTGTTTGACACATAAAAGTCAGAATAAGGAAGTAGAGACTATAGTACGCACTAGACAACATAAATAAACACACACACGTATTGTTTGACACATAGAAGTCAGAATAAGGAAGTAGAGACTATAGTACGCCCTGGACAACATAAATAAACACACACACGTATTGTTTGACACATAAAAGTCAGAATAAGGAAGTAGAGACTAGAGGACGCAACAGACAACATGAACATTGAAAGCTATAGTTACGGACCGGGATTCGAACCCATATTCCTGGTAATCATATGAGCACTGTCGGACACTAGTTCGGTTCTTGGGCTTGTCAACTCATGGAAAAAATGGCCACCTCCTCCTTCTTGCTCTAGGCCTGGAACATGTGAGGGAGCTATCTCACCACGCACATCTAGCCGGACAATAAAAAAAACAACAAAAAACAGATAGCTGAAAAATTCCCTGTTCAGAACATTCTTTATTTAATTCAATGTTACTTTATGGTATCTCTTTCCTTTTGGAGAAAACCTTTTTTTGGTTTTTGTTTTTGACGCCCTCTCGCTTTGAACTCAAGGGTAGCCCATACACACTGCTTCTAGTAGTGATGGACTGAATTTTGCGTATGGATTAGCAATCCCTATTAACAGTTATCCTCGCTATCAGGCGAACCCACTCCGACTCAGGGGTACTTGTAATTTACGTTCCCAAATCAAGGACGACAGGTCAACATTTTTTTCCAACTGTCCGGTGTAGGGGCTGAACCATCTACCTTGGAATCAGCACACCGGATTTTTAAGAGCACATGTTCTTATCCATACGACCATGCTGACCCACAAACCATAATTTCTTTTTCTTACAGTGTCATTCAATATTTGATGAACAGTATCTATAAGCAAACTATTTTAAACCCACGCCTGGAGGTGGACATCATCAATCACAACTTGTCTACCGTTTGTAATAGCCAATCAAGAGTAGTTATTGACTGTGGCAGCGAATAATTAACATTTACATAACTAATCAAACACTAACCACGGGTTGAATCAGCCAATCAGCATTCAGTGGGTGTTGAAACAATTAATTATCATCAAGTGAGAGTTGACGCTACCATGTAGAGTTTAATTGGAAACATCAACCAGAAATAACAATAAATAAACAAAGTTAAAATAATAAATAAACAAAATAAAAGACCCGACAACCAAAGGGCATTCAGCAAGGAATGATGCAGCAGATCAGATGGACACAATGACTCAATAAATGAACACCGTGAAACTGAGCTGAACGCACCAATCACCAGTAAGTGGGAGGTGACAAACAAAACAGTTCAGCAGTAACAAGAAGTTCAGCCAACCAATCAATAATAACCATGATATATATGTAAATAAACAAAGCCTTTTAAAATAATTAATTTGCATGGACGTCACTGGGAAAACGTAGATATCAATACATATAAATAAAGTTAGTTGCATATACTCTACAGGATGTAGAAGTCAACTTCAGCATTTGTTGGCTGTGATTCCTGGGCAAGTTTACTTTCAGTGGTTTGCCATTGCTTTCTGAACCACCGGCACTTATATCAGTGTATATATGAATATATTAGACAGGTAAATCATCACAGTTTAGAGAAAATGGTAGCCCAGAGAATGGCCAGATACGAATCCTCAACGTATGAGTCCTCCACATATGAGTAGCCCACAGATTAATCCTCCAGATATGAATCCCCCACATATGACTTCCCCACATATGAGTTCCCACATTATGAGTTCCCTCACATATAAGACACCCCCCCCCCCCTTTCATATGAATATCCCCACATATAAGTTCCCCCTACATACGAATTCCCCACATATGAGATCCCCACATAAGAGACCCCCCCCCCTCCCACATATGAGTCGCCACATATGAGTCCCCCACACATCGGTCCCCCACATAACAGTCCCTACAAATCAATTCCCCACTTATGCGTCCCCCACATATGAGTTCCCCACATATGAGTTCCCCACATATGAGTTCCCCACATGAGTCCCCTTACATATGAGATCCACCCCCCCCCCAACATATATGTCCCCCCCCCCCATACGAATTCCCTACATATGAGTTCCTCACATAAGAGGAAACCCCACCCCCAGATATGAGTCCCTAAAAACAATTCCCCACATATGAGACCCTCACATTTGGGTTCCCCACATATGAGAACCCCCCCCCCCACCCCTCCCCCCCATCACCCACACACACACACCCACACACACACACACACACACACACACACACCCACATACACATACCCATTAGTCACTACAAACCAGGCCCCGAAATATGAATCCCCTAAATATCAAGCATCCACCTGTGACCCCTCCCACACCACACACACCCCACATACACACACATACTCTGCTCGGACTGAATATTTCTGCCCAGCCAGACCGACTGCGACCTCCAGTGGTTACAACGTGCGCTTCTTGGCCAGTGTTAGTGGTCAGCGTCTCGAGTTTGTAGTTTGGATGACCGCCTCTACACCCTGGCCAGATCAAGTGCAGATAAATCTACACTTTAATCTTAACCAAAAGGATGTCATTTCTGAGTTGTATCGGCTTGGGTTCGAAACCCTGGTAATAGAAAGAGTTGTTTCTATGAACAATGTAAAAGAATAAAACATGACAAACAAAAACTAGTTAGTTTTTTTGTTTGTTTTTGTCGTGTTTTATTCCTTTCATTCTTTTTATTCTTGCACACCAAAGACAACAACGAGGGAAACAATCTTGAGATCATCTCCTCCAAATTTATGCTATCAACATACACCAGCAGAGGACAAGACAGTCTCTCTATACTATGCTTGTTACACTGAGTTAGCTGCCCAGCTCATTTCTCTGCTCAACAAATTCATCATCATGGACAACAAAACAATGCAGAAAATAATGAAGTTCGGCATTGGATTTCGTGAGTTGTTTCCCGTTCTTCAGGATGACTAATCTGTAAACAGTTGATTTTCGCGCGCTCAGCTGGCCCACTAAACTGGACATTATCAGACATAAAATAGATATATACCAAATTCTATCGGAGATATCGACCCGGCCGTCTCTCCCAGGGCCCGCGAGATAGACTTTCATTTCAATTCTCTTATCGTATTTTATTTTTTATTATGTTTTTATTTCCACAGGATTGGCGCACTTCTGTCTTCATCGTTGCTTCGCTGGCAGTTGGGGCGGTGTTGCCTGTTGTTTGTGGGAGAGTGTGTGGTAGCTTGTGTGTGTGTGTGTGTGTGTGTGTGTGTGTGTGTAAGCTTGTGTATATGTAAGATTGTGTGTGTACGCTTCTATGTGTAAGCTTGTGTGTGTGTGTAAGCTTGTGTGTGTAAGCTAATGCGTGTAAGCTAATGCGTGTAAGCTTGTGTATGTGTAAGCTTGTGTGTGTGTAAGCTTGTGTGTGTGTAAGCTTGTGTGTGTGTGTAAGCTTGTGTATGTAAGCTTATGTGTGTGTCAGCTTGTGTGTGTGTGTGTGTAAGCTTACACACATAAGGTTACACACACACGCTTACACACATGTGTACACACAAACTTGCACACACACAAGCTTAGACACACAAGTTTACATACACACACACACTCACATAAGCTTACACACACAAGTGTGTAAGCTTGTTTGTGTGTACGCTTATGTGTGTACGCTTGTGTGTGTGTGTGATCTTGTGTGTGTAAGCTTGTGTGTGCGTGTGTGTGTGTAAGCTTGTCTGTGTAAGCTTGTGTGTGAAAGCTTGTGTGTGTGTGAGAGAGAGTTTGTGTGTAAGGTTGTGTGTGTGTGTATGTAAGCTTGTATGTGTAAGCTTGTGTGTGTAAGATTATGTGTGTATGATTGTGTGTGTGTAAGATTGTGTGTTTCAGCCTGTTTATTTTTAAGCTATTTTGTGTGTAAGCTTGTGGGTGTGTGTAAGCTTGTATGTGTGTAAGCTTGTGTGTGTGTGTGTGTGTGTGTGTGTGTAAGCTTCTGTGTGTGTAAGTTTGTGTATGAAAGTTTTCGTGTATAGGTTTGTGCGTGTGTAAAAGCTTGTTTGTGTAAGCTTATTTTTGCAAGCTTGTTTGTGTATTTGTGTGTGTATTGGTGTATATATTTGTATGTATGTGTGTATTTGTGTGTGTGTTTGACGTGGATATTGAGGTAGTGAGAAGACATCACCCCATGCACAGGTCGCCGAACACTCACGGAAAACCAGAAACGATACGGAAGATTTTCATGTAAAGCAATACAGACTAACACAAAGTACGAGTATTTTAACCTTTATAGAAAACAATTACGGAAAACATTGGACGTTGCGGTGACTAGCCTTCCCCAGCAAATACACACAACACAACATTTAAATCACGGTGAAGACACTACAGTTGACTCCATTCAGGCATACTAACCAAATGACAAACATGGGAAGATGGAGACAATGAGAATAATGAAAAGAAGTCCGACTTTGTGAAGACACATGAAGGGTGTAGCATAGGTGGGAGCGCAAACGCAATTGAAATCCCACTACTTTTATAGTTTCTTTACTTATTCGGTTACGATGGAGATTTCTTCGCAACATACGAGCAATATTTCCGGTGGGCCTATTCTCGCTAGTCGCGAGATCCGCACAGTGGAAGACTGTGAGATTTGCTCGCATCAGACGAGCAGTATCTCCCGCGGGCCTATTCCCGAAGGTCGCGGGATCCGCACGAGTCAGGCGGGAAGTCTGACGGTATTACACGCTTACAAGGTCCAGACACTTGCGATTGACAGATGTACGCGTTCTATGGTCCAGGCGCGTACGAGGCCCTCACCTGTGGGTCTTGGCTGAACGCCTCTAAGTCGGGTTCCTTGGGTTCCAGGGTCTGGCAACCGCTCGCCACCTGCTCGTGGTGGCGAGGTCTCGGAGGTTTCACGATGAGCTGCCAGCGTCTGCAGCCTACCTTGTTCCAGATGTAGTGGTTATCCATTCCTCTGGAATAAACAAGGCAAGGCCGAGAGAGGGAACATGTCGTTTGGGCACCCCATGTTCTCTGAAGCTCTGCCCAAGCATTGTGATGGAATTTTGGCCAAATTCCAACTCACATACTTTGGTCTGTCAAGACTGTAAGGTGCCACTCACGCTAAGTGATAACAGTAACGTTTTATGGTTAAGGCTAGGACAGCACATGAATGGCATTATCCTCTTGACTATGGACAGCATGGCAGAATGGATAAGATCGCTCGTTCTTAAACATTCGGTGTGTTAATGGCGAGGAAGCGGGTTCAACTCGTACACCGATCAGTTTAACTAGAATGTTGTACTTCTCGTCCTTGACTTGGGGATGTAAATTACAAGTACCTCAGAAGTCGGAGTGTGTTCGCCTGTTGTCTAGGAACACTTGTAATAGGGAAAGCTAATCCACACGCACAAATCAGCCCAGTGCACTAGAAGTATGAGCACGTGAATTGATTACGCTTGAGTTCAAAGCGAGCCAACGAAACCAAAAAAAAAATATTTTCGGAACAGGAGAATAGTCAATCCTATAAAAAAGATTGACGAATACCCGGCCCACAAAGCTCGCCTATTAAAATAATGTTTGTTTTTTTTTCGGTGCATATCCTTTACAGGACATCGCTGTCAACACCAGGATCTTTCAGCTGTATGTTGATTTCTTGGCAAGATTACGCTCAGTAGTTTGCCATTGCTTTCTGAGCGGCCGGCTCACATACCCCGTAAGTTACCGATGCGATTCGAACCACTGCTGATTCTCACCGTCATCACGTTACCGACGAGAGTATACGAGATTACGGAGAAAAGTCATAACCTCTAAGCCACGAAGCCGGCTTAAAATAATGTAGTTATTTATAAATAAGGTAGTTATTTATGTCTTGTACTCTTCTGCCGTCGAGAAACTGTTAACGCCAATACGTCCTATATTTTGGTATCCTATGATTCTCATCTTCATCCCCTCACCCACATGGCAACCACAATCCTTCCACCCACACGGAAGCAACAATCCCTCCAATCACATGGACACCACAACCCCTCAACTCACATGGACACCACAATCCCTCCACCCAAACGGAAACCACATCCCCCACTCACATGGCAACCACAATCCTTCCACCCACACGGAAACTACATCCCCTCCACTCACATGGCAACCACAATCCTTCCACCCACACGGAAACCACATCCCATCCACTCACATGGCAACCACAATCCTTCCACCCACACGGAAACCACATCCCATCCATACACATAGAAACCACAATCCTTCCACCCACACGGAAGCAACAATCCCTCCACTCACATGGACACCACAATCTCTCCACTCACATGGACACCACAACCCCTCCACTCACATGGACACCACAACCCCTCCACTCACATGGACACCACAACCCCTCCACTCACATGGACACCACAACCCCTCCGCTCTCATGGACACCACAACCCCTCCACTCACATGGACACCACAACCCCTCCACTCACATGGACAAAACAATCTCTCCACCCACATGGACAAAACAATCTCTCCACCCACACGGAAACCACATCCCATCCACTCACATGGCAACCAGAATCCCTTCACTCACATGAACACCACATACCATCCACTCACATGGCAACCACAATCCCTCCACCCACATGGAAACCACATACCATCCATACACATAGAAACCACAATCCATTCACTCACATTGACACTACAATCCCTCCATTCACATGGATACCACACTCCCTCCACTCACACGAAAACTACAGTCTGTCCACTCACATGGAAATAATAATCCCTCCACTCACACGAAAACCACAGTCCGTCCACTCACATGGAAATAATAATCCCTCCACTCACACGAAAACCACAGCCCCCCCCACTCCCTCCCACTCTCATGGACACCACGATCCCTCCACCCACACGGAACCACAATCCCTCCACTCAGAAGGAAACTACAATCCCAGTGAAGCAATCACGAAAGTTCAGCTCCCTGGAGGATGACCTAATCTAGAGCTCACGCCGGATGACCTTCTGGCTACCTTCCACGTCTGCTGAAGAGTAGACGCCGAACGCACCATCTGACGCAATCTACCTGTGTTGTGCTGACATTTGTCGACACCGCCAGCTCTTAGTCTGAGACGCTATTTTAATTGTGTACTTCACAAGCCAGGTTCGAACCGTGATTTATTGCCCCAAACTTGAAGGAAAAGTGGGATGGCAGGGGTGAGAATATGGATAGATGGATGGATGGATGGATTACCAGACAGACAGACAGACAGACAGACCGAACGAACGAACGTACGAACGAACGAACAAACTTTATTTTCGAAGGGTAACAAATTGGGCACGCAGGCCCGTCTTACATTCGGCCCTTCCTATCACTCATCTTTGGTTCATCAGTGCATTCACATAGCAAAAAATCATTGTCAAATGAAGCATAAACAATGCATGTTACCATGTTATGAGACAAATCCGACCCACCCACCCACCCACCCCCTATACATCTGCATGTCTCCCACACACACATCCACCACCCAACCACACACATACCCACAGGCACATAATGACCCCATCCATCCACCCATCCTCCAACCCACACATTCCACACACACCCCCACATACACCATCTCCCCACCCACACATACACACATCTCTCACCCACCACACGTCCCCCCACCACACATCCCCTACCCACCCACACAAAAACCCAGGCACACATGCATGCAACCACCCATCCATACCCACCCACACATCCCTCACCTTCACACATCTCACCACCCACACATCCTCCACCCATCCCATAACCTACAAACACTCACCACCCACATATCCTCCACCACCCACCCACACACCCCCAACTACCCAGCCAAACAAACATCCCCCAACCACATATCCAACACCCACAAACATATATTCCCGCCAACTCACATATTCTACACTTACCAACACACAAAAGACAGACAGACAGAGAGACAGACAGACAGACAGACAGATAGACAGACAGATAGATAGATAGATAGATAGATAGATAGATAGATAGATAGATAGATAGATAGATAGATAGATAGATAGATAGATAGATAGATAGATAGATAGATTACCTATCTTATGGCTGTGTGGCCCTGTGCCGACAAGGAATCGTGTAAATCATCGCGAACTGACATGAGACACGCACAACTATTGTTATGTCGTGGATGGCAACACTCATCACTTGATGCTTTCCAGCAGCCGCGAAAGCCGCCAAATTGTCCTCTTTTGTCTGGAAAATGGCGACGATCTCGCCTGGCCGGCACTTTGTTAGAACATACCGGAAGTAAACTGTCAGACCATCTCGAATCTCCTTCATTGGGACTTCCGGGCACGAATTCTGTCCGAGATAGTACGTGATTTCAGTGGAGTTAGCCAAATGAACTAAAGATGGCGTCGCAGGACGGCTAAAGGGGTGAAATGTCGGAATTTTATGATGATGCATGTGAGATAGGCAAACACAAGGAGAGACGGACGTATGGATGGATTGACAAACAGTTGTGGGGGAGTGTGGAAGAAAACGGATTAGCGCCGGGGTGGATGGAGAGTTAGGCAACCATCACTTCAACAGACCGGCGTGTAGGCGAACGGGCAGAAGAACTCACCGAGTAGCAGACAGACAAACAGGCAAACAGGTGGAAGGACGACGGACGGACAGACCCACGGACGTGCGGACAGACAGGCGGGCAGACAGATACACTGATATATAGATAGACACATAACTATATACATATAGACAGAAAGCAATACACACAGACAGGTAGACATACCTACATACAGAGAGAGAGAGAGAGAGACAGAGGGACAAATAGACAGACAGACATACTGATAGATGGATGAATAGATGGATGAATTGATGGATCTGTCAATCCTGGTATCCATTTCAAGCGGAGTCGATCTGTGAGTCTACGTCACAATACGTCGCTTAACAACTTAAGAATTAGCCTGTAAATAAGTTTATAAACTCACGGACAATGGTACAATTCTTAGAATCACTTTAATTTCCAAGGTGAATAATTAATCTTACCACCGGGTACACATCAATGTTATTCGTTTTATTTAAGATGTTACCAACTCAAGCTGGTTAATTTGCTGATTTCTGTTCGATCGTACAGAAGGTAGCGTTTCTCTGAATGGGTTTGTAGATCATCGTGCTAACATTGGCGTTCGGTGTTCGTTCTTCCTGATTTACCACACTGGTCGTACAAGACAATCAAGCCCAGTTATGAACCCCTCAGAAAATACCATAATGTACGTCAAAAACCAAAAGTAGAAGTGGAACGCCTAAACCAGACTGCAATATACCTTTACATCAAGGTGTAGAAGAGGACAGGCTATATAGGTATGTTACCGCAACGCAGCCAATGATTTACCTGGGGATACGTTTTGATCGAAGCCTTGCTTATAATGAGCACATAGACCAGGTGATAATAAAGGCTAAGCGGGGTTTGGCTGCGATACGGGTGATGGCGGCAGCAAACTGTGAGCAGCGCCATCTATGTCTTCTATACGAGGGGCGGGTCGTATCTGTTTTTGAGTATGCGATGGCGATCCTGACTCTCAGGCGTAAGCAGATAGAAAGGATGGAAAAGATACAGAACGAAGCTATGCGCATTATTCTTGGATGTACAAGAGATACAGCTTGCAGGGCGATGCGCTACCGTCTTGATTTTCCAACCATTGAAGACAGAATCAGTTATCAGTTCAGTTATCAGTTATCAGTTGGGGTATCTTCGTTGCACTCCGGACATGTCCATAGGTGCTCAGATCCTCCCCCCAGCATATGCATCAGCGTCCGGTGGCTAATAGTGCCAGTTATGTGTTGGTTGACAAGGCACTTTGTTTCCCGATGTACCTCTCGCGTCTGGCTGTGCCGATTCTTACTCCCAGGTCTTTCATCCTGGACAGCGATGTGGAATCACTGACGTCAAAATCCTCTGTTCTCGCCAAATCTTTAAGGACGTTAATAACATCGGCACGATCCATGGGCTGGCCATCTACAGGGGGTGCAGAGCCAGCCAGTTTGTCAGCTCGTTCATTTCCCTCGACTCCCGCATGTCCCGGGACGAAGATGAAGGTGACTTTACGGACAACAGACTTCCGCAGCGATTCAGTCCACTGTCTACGTACAGATCCAGCTTCGACCTTCTGAATCATGCTCATTGAATCACTTAGTACACACACGTTGGTATAATGCTGTGATTCCAGCCATATGAAAGCCTGTGTAACTGCCATCACCTCCATCGTCATGCTGCTCGTGGTCATAGAGTGGGCACCACTGGATTCTTGAACGGTTCGGCCCGCTGAACGGGCTGTAAATGCCCACGCACTTCTCTGCTGCTTTACAACAGATCCATCTGTATAGATGAGCACTTCGGGGCTATCTGAGTGTTCATAGATGAGCGCGTTAACCTCTGCATTGACAGCGGCAGGGTTCTGCTCTCTGCACCGTCTGTCGAGTGTGATAATGCAGGAGAAAGTGCACTTAAAGGCTGGAGGCACCGGCACCCATTCCTTGCCGGGGTTGATACTGGTAAGACTGCAGACCTGTCTGACGACATCTTCCGCCCGACCCATCCATGATTTGCCCCTCTTTAGCCTGTCACCCTTTTCTCTGAATATAGCGTCATGCAGAGGGTGCTGCTCATCTGCACTTATTTTTAAGTATGCACGAGCTCTCCAGATCTTGATCCTGTGTTCCATTGTCGGGAAGTCAAGGAGGTATCTCATTGCTACACAGCTGGTGTCTCTCGTGCAGCCCAAAATGATGCGCATGGCTTCGTTTTGTACCTTTTCGAGTCTTCCAATCTGTGTAGGGCTGACAGTGAGGATGGCCAGGGCATACTCGATGCGTGAAAGTACAAGTCCTTGGAACAGAAGTATTAGCAGTCTTTGCTCGATATTGGCAGTCGCCATGACTCTCATTGCTGACAAACCTTTTCGAGCCTTCGTTATGACATAATCGACATGATCTCTGAAGGACAGGCTACGATCAAGCCTCACGCCAAGATATGTCATTGACTGGGTTCTACTCAAACTGCTCCCATCCATTCTTACTGCCGGCAGGTCTGTTTTCACAATATGGTTGTTTAGTGAGAACCATGTAACCGTTGCCTTTGCAGGGTTGACAAGGGCAACGGCATCAGCACACCATGAGGAAATTCGATCTAGTTCGCCCTGCATATCATTGGCAACCGCCTGTCTATCTCGACCCTGTCGATACACGAGGATGTCGTCAACGAATGACAGAGTCCTACCCCTCCCGTCCAACTGTTGTTCAGTGATCGGCACCGTATACACGTTGAATAGTACTGGTGACAGTGGTGAACCCTGCGGCAATCCTGGACATATCGTTATCGGCTCAGAAGACCAACTCCCGCATCTTAGCACCACCTTCCTTTGGAGCAGAACTGCAGCTATCCATCGTACAAGGTGAGGGTGCACTTTCAGTCTGAGGAGGGTTTGCGTCAAGTGCTCGAAAGATACTCTGTTATATGCGTCCTCTAAGTCTATGGCGGCCGCACATGTCTCTTCTCTGACCTGAAATCCTTCGTAAACATCTTGAGCAAAGACTGCCGCATTCAGCCATGACTCTTTGTTGCGTCTGTATCCTCCAAGTGTGGGCGGGAAGCAGCCGAGCTGTTCCAGGTCCCAAGCAAGTCTGTGTGCTACAATTTTCTCCAGTAGCTTGCCAACAGTATTCTGCATCGTAGTGATTCTGTAGCCGCTTATCTTGGAATGGTCTTTGTTCGGTTTTGGCAGCGGCAGCAAGTAGCTGTGTAGCCATTCTTCTTTGACCTGACCCCTCTGGATACTGGTGTTGAATTCTCTGGCCAGTTCTTCCATGTCATCATCTGATATCACCAGTAGGTCACCATATCGGATGCCGTCTGGGCCTGGGGCGGTGTTAGGTGATTTCTTAAGCATCGCACGCAATATCTCAGCTGTGATTGTCCATTCTTCGTCTGTCCCGACCCCCTCGCACAACTGAGAGAGTGTCGTCGTGGTCCTCTGTCTGGCGGGCTCGTCTTTCTGATCTATGTAGCGTGCAAGAAGGGCCTTACCTTTATCCGCATCCGACTTTTTCCATGCGAGGTCTGTGCCTTGAAAGTCTGGAATACCCCTACGTTGTGCAGCACCGTTCATGCTCTTGTGGAGGCGCCAGAATGTCGTAAGAGATCGCTCGGAGCACACCTTCCTGCAGAACTCGTCCCATTTCTCGGCCTTGGCCTGTTTGGCGCAGGATTTGAAAAAGGTCGTCGTCCTATCGACCTCAGTCTTCAGGTTCGCCAATTCAACCTGTGGCATGTTAGCCTTTCTGGCCTTTTGCCAGTCTTTGACAGCCTGCCTCTTTCCCAGCCATGCCTTCTCGACCTCTCCATTCCACCATGGTGGCTGCAACCATCTTTCTTGTCTCCTGCGGGAGGAAGTTAGTTTTCTTCTTCTGATCTTGCTTATGGCGTCTTGACCAGTGTTGTCGTACGGGAAGGCATTTGTCTTGTTTCTTTGACTCATGGCCCTGTCTTTCTTGATCAGGATGACACAAGGGTCACTATCGTGGTATCCCAGTGTGCTCCACCGGCACCTTGGTGCAATGGTGGGCGACACCAGAGCCATGTCAATGACGCTGTCAGAGTCACCTGGTCGAGTGGCTATTCTAGTGACCTTCCCATCATTCAGACAGATTAGGTCAGCAGATGCCAGGGCGTCCTCCAGATCTACTCCCTGTCTATTGGTGATGCAATTCCCCCATTGACTGCCTCTGGCATTGAAGTCCCCACAGTAGATGATATGCCTTTCATCCATATCGAACAAACTCTGCCATTGTCGCACGTCGACCTTCCCATTTCGCGCATACACGTTCACGATTACAAGCTGCACTTGTGTCATTATTCTAATGCCTGCACTTGCAGGGCATCACTGTTCAGGAAGACATATCGATCTCAGACACTAGTATGTTGTCGCGGACCAGAATGGCCTGTCCGAGGTGTCGCCTGTTAAAGAATCCCTGAAATCCCGCGACATTGACTGTTCCATCGCCGAGCTGTGTTTCTTGTAAGACTACAATATCGTTTCCGTACAGTAGTTTTTCAAGACTGGGTCGGCGTTGACTAAATGATGTACAGTTCCAGTACAGTACTCGAACGTGTCCGATGCCCAATCTGTCACATTTTAACCGCCTTCTGCTTGTGCCAGCCCTCTTACCATGCCGTGTTCTTGTCGGTCGTCTGGTCGTCATGTTAGGCTTAACTATCGCCACCGGGCGCCGATGATACGCCGAAGGGAGTCCGGGCGCGCGTGCACGAACTCCGTTGCACGGTCCGAACTCCATTTCACCACGAAAAACACACTTAATCCATACACATTTCAGAAAAAACACGTTCCATTTTACGGGACGAAGAAATGTCCCGCCATCTTGCTCAAGGGAACTCACTACCAGCCAATGAGCAGAATACAAATGTGCAGAGCACGCGCCTACCTCAAATGTTTACCGCAAACACACAACATCCACTGCATAGTGCAATTATTAAGGTAAAGGGCAGCAGGTTAAAAGAGGAAGGTCGTGGATGGGTCAAGCCAAAGACATTCTTCAACAGGTGTGTTCACTTGAGGACTTAGAACCTGGCGAGGAGTGGGTACTATAAAGCCAACAGATTTATGTACGTCCTTTTCAGTTTGCATCTAACTAGACAGAAAATGCAGACAAGAAAATTATGTTGCTGTGGAGGCGGAAGTACACGCGTTGATTTTCAAGAATTCGTTACACGGTGATGCTGTCATTTACACAGATGGGTCGGTCGTCCGACGTGTGCGAAGCTCATGGGTCTTTACGGCTCGGGCCTGAGGGAGAATTGTGAAGAAGGACTCTGATACTTTTGTTGAGACCACAAGTAGCCTCACTATGGAAGTCGTGGCGGTAAGTAAAGCAATAACATGGCAGGAGACACAGACATTCACTGGAGCATGTTTCCTTAGCGATTCAATGAGCATGCTCAGGAGGATAAAGATGGGGTGGATCCGAAGAGAGTGGTTGCTGTCTCTGGAGCGGTCGCGGCTGGCAAAAATTAATTTCATCTTCGTGCCAGGGAATGCTGGAGTACAAGGAAATGAGCGGGCTGACAAGCTCGCAGGTATGTCTAATGTGGAGGACGGACGCACCATAGACCAGGCTAACATTCTGAATGCTCTACGAGAAGTAAGACTTTTGCGAGAATCAAGTGATGACTGTGAATATACAACCATGGTTAACCTGCGAGAACAGCAAATTAAAAGAGGTGTGGCCAAACAAGAACACTACGCAGAAAGCCAAAGAAGATTGATAAACTAACACAGAACTGGTGTCACTAGCCGCTATACGCTGCGAGATTTTCTGAGGAAGGGATCCGAGCACTTATGGACTGAATGGTTTGATGTGCAATGAGGATGATCTGTCGACTAACTAACTACTACTAACTAACTAAACTAACTAATTAA
>JACEFZ010012340.1:0-17122 GCA_014155875.1 Cepaea nemoralis | reverse complement strand
CCTAGGACGACCATAATCTGTTCTTTTTACTTTTTATTTTAGTTGTTCACTGTACTGTAAATAGGATATGCAAAATTTATATATATATATATATATATATTATATATATATATATATATCTATCATATATATCTCTATATCTATATATATATAGAGAGAGAGCGAGAGAGAGAGCGGAGAGAGAGAGAGAGAGAGAGAGAGAGAGAGAACGAACGAACGAAGGAACGAACTATATTTTAAAATGGTAACGAATGGGGCACGCAGGCCCGTCTTACATTCGGCCCTTTCGATCACTCATCTTTCATTCATCAAATGTGCATGTTACATTTAGATAGGAAAAAAAACATTGTCAAATTGACTTTGTAAGCATAAACAATGCATATCACGCATGATACATTCACACGGAAAGAAAAATTGTCAAATGAAAGTTGTAAACATAAACAGTGCATATTGCAATGTTGTGAGACACATCCCCCATCCCCCCTCACAACCCCGCAGCCACCCACACATCCTTCAGCACCCATACCATTCCCACCCACCACACCCCACCCATCCACACATACCTCCACGCACTCACACAGACTCAGGCAAACATACATGCCGCCACCCACCCACCTGATCCCCCACCCACACACACATTCCTCTAGAGAGAGAGAGAGAGAGAGAGAGAGAGAGAGAGAGAGAGAGAGAGAGAGAGAGAGAGAGAGAGAGAATTTAATATCTGAGTGAGTATATACAGATATCAGAGATATATACACAGACCACGTCATGCTGTGATGACGTCATTCTGCTCGCGCTGTCTATCTACGGTAATATTTGTTGTGCTAGCGTAAATTCATTTTGACCTGAGAAGTCCCGTTGAAAAATTATCTATGATATTGTCCGTTTAGAGTGATGAAAAATTGCACATATATACAATAATGGGTGTTGAATGTAAACATGCATTAATTATCATTGTAGTCGCTCTTAATATTCCATAACAATAATAAATGTTCATAGCTGAAGTATGACAAGAAAAACTGCTATCTCCTGCCATTGAAATACTTGTAAATACAGCATACGATCTTCATGATTTCAGCGTGACATTGATTGCCAACTTAACTGGTCTAAAATTACAAACTAGACATAAAAATGGATGCTAAATTTAATAATGCATAGTATAACAATGTAGTAAGTCTCATAAAACGGCATTTACGAGTTTACTTACCAAATCAAATCAAATCAACTTTATTTTAAAAGGGTCACAAATTGAGCACGCAGTTCCTTCTTACATTCACCCTTCCAATCACTCATTTTTCGTTCATCAAGAGCATTATACATTCACATTGGAAGAAAAATAAACATTGTGAAATGAATGTTGTAAACATAAACAAGGCACATTACCATGTTATGAGGCCCACCTCCCACCTACCCATACATCACCCCACCCACACACACCCCCACCTACCCACACACACACACACACCAAGGGACATATATATATACCCCACCAACCGACCCCTCCCCCTCCCGCACATCCCTCATCCACACACACTGCCCTCACATGTTCACCCAACCCAAACACACTGGCCACCCACAAACATCCCCTACCAACCCACACATCCTGCACCCACCCACATACACATCCTAACCCACACATCCTCTCCCCACCCACACCTCCAACCACCCATCCCCCAGCCACATCTCCATCGACCACATATTCCCCACCCACGCACACACATCAGCCACCAACTCACACATCGCACATCCACTCACACATCCCCAAACCATACACACACATCCCTACCAACTGACATCTCCCTACCCATACACACACGCACACACACACACACACACACACACATATCTCCCTAACCACCAATACATCCCCAATCCATTCACACACACCTTACCACCCACACATACATCCTCCACCCACACATGCCCTAACCCAATCCCCCACCACACATATCCCCCACCCACACATGACATACATCTCCTACCACGCAATATTCCCAACACACGCACCACACACACATATCCCTCACCAACACATCCCACATCCACATACCACCACATATCCCCACCTACATACCACACACATATCCCCCACCCACATACCACACAATATCTCCACCCACACCCACACATATACCCTCACCCACCCACTCCACATACCCCCACCCACACACACATACCTCACCCACACACCACACACATATCCCCAACCAACACACCACACACCTCTCCCCACCCACACACACATTCCCCACCCATCCACCAACACACACTCACTCACCCACACATCCTCCACCCACACATAGACAGCCTGATACTCCGGTATAACAAGGGTTCTAGATTTGCCAGAAATGCACAACGCAAAGCGAGGTGGGAAAAACTATGTCAAGTAATCGGTGTCTGTTTTAACTCGATCTTGAAATAATCGGGGAATTTAACATCACGGGTACTCTAAACCTCCTTAAAATAGAAGCACACAAAATAGTTGCCGAATAAAACCGCAAATATATTTCCGTTAAAATTCGATAATCGGTATCGTAGTGCCTAAATAAAAAAAAAAGTTGAAAAACATCTGATGACTGTTCAAATGTGGTTTCTTAGGAAATTGCAAGGAATACCATGAGCAGACAGAAAAACCAATGAACAAGTCTTTCAAGAAACAAATGATGATCGTAAACTGATTAGAGACATTAGACGTAGACAGTCAAAATTGTTAGGGCATGTTATGAGGAGAAATGAATTGGAGAATTTAGTGACAACTGGCAAGATCGAAGGGAAGAGACCAAGGGGAAGACCGAGAAGTAAATACCTAGATGGCTTTTCCACGTGGCTTGGTCGAGACCGAAACACAGAGCTGATCCACGATTCTGGTGATCGAGTGAGATGGCAAAATATGACCGCCCACGCTTATCGGCACGGCACATGATAGATGGATGGATAAGTCTCGAAATATAGCTATGATTTTACGAGTTATTCCACAGTTGACTTACAGAGAACATAAGATTGTACAGACACCTGGGACTTATAGAGAGCATGTGTTTGTAAAGGCATCCTAGAACTCACAGAGAAAATGTAATTGTACACGCATTCTAGAACTCACAGAGAAAATGTGATTGTAGAGGCATCTTAGAACTCACAGAGCGCATGTGATTGTCTGGAAATCAGAGAGAGCATGTGATTTTGCAACCTATTAGAACTCACAGAGCGCATGTGATTGTCTGGAAATCACAGAGAGCATGTGATTGTGCAAACTATTAGAACTCACTGAGAGCATGTCACTGTCTGGAATTCACAGGGAGCATGTGATTGTCTGGAAATCAAATAGAGCATGTGATTGTCTGGAACTTACAGAGAGCATGTGATTGTTTGTAACTCACATATATCATGTGATTCTCTAGAACTCACAGAGAGCATGTGGTTGTCTGGAACTCACAGAGAGAAAGCGGTTGTCTCGAACTCACAAGAAGAATGTGTTTGTACAGGCATCCTGAAACTCACAAGAAGAATGTGAATGTACAGGCATCCTGGAACTCGCAATGAGATTGTGGTTGCTCAACGTGGCTACGTTCTCACACAGGTTAGGGGACCACTTTTGTAGCACACCCGCATTGTAAATACTTGGAATAACGTAATTTAACCAATATTACCTGTATGTTTAAGTTGTAATGTAGATTTTTTCATTTCATGAACACTGGCAACATATTATGTGTATGTGTAACATTTAATATATATTTACATTGCATGCAAATTTGGCGACTCACGGTTTCTCTCAGGATAGACTATACAAAATAAGCTTATCGTACTCAGCAGCTGTGGAACAATCGTCCACAAGAAATGCACGATATATCACCAACCCCTTTGCATACAATCTCTGGCTATTGAAACACCGCCTCAGTACAGACTGCGTGCGTCTATTTTACATAATATAACGATAATATAAAAGCCATATTTGTCCTATGGTATTGTCCCTCAGCCTTATTATTCACTACTAGCACCTTGCCGTCTTGATAGACAATAGTTTGTTATATACTGTGCTAAAACAGGAATACTAACTACAAACTGTGGCGGGAACCATGAATGGAGTTACACCTGTCACACAGGTGCGTGTATACACACACACGCACACACACACGCGCGCGCGCGCACACACACACATACACACAAGTTAGTTGCATATCCTTTACAGGACGTTGCAGAATACACCAGCATTTTTGCTGTTGTGATCTCTTGGCAAGTTTACGTTCAGTAGTTTGCCATAGCTTTCTGAACGACCGGCATTCATACCATTTCATTTAAAAAACGCGAAATGTGTCCGTAACCCCTTCGCCACGGAGCACCGATGGGTTGACTTACAGAGTACATGTGTGGCACGATCCCTCTCTCGGCCTGCCTAGTTTACTCCAGAGACCAACTGTTGCCTATGCTGCACGATCCCTCTCTCGGCCTGCCTAGTTTACTCCAGAGACCAACAGTTGCCTATGCTGCACGATCCCTCTCTCGGCCTGCCTAGTTTACTCCAGAGACCAACTGTTGCCTATGCTGCACGATCCCTCTCTCGGCCTGCCTAGTTTACTCCAGAGGAAAGGCAACACCAATACACCTGGAAATAGACAAGCTGCAGAAGCTGCCGGATCAGCAAAACAATGCTCTAACTGTCCATATGTCGGAGCTTCGATCCTAGACCAGTTACCAACCAAGGCATGGGGCCTTGTATGCCCCACTATGATTGTTAAGTTTTTTGGTTGCATTTTCTCGCACTAGAAAAAGATTTCTACCCTCGCTATTTTGCTCTCCCTCCTCACCCCCCCCCCCCCCCCCCCAAACCCTGGCACGAAGTGGAATATCGGGTTTGGTGAGCTCCCCCCAACATTCGGCACTAACTGGTCCTAACTGGTCTAAGGGTAGAAGAGGGATCATGCTGCATGGGCTACATATGGTCTCTAAATTCAGCCCAGGCTTTGTGTTATAGAGAGGTATAACTTCATTTACAAACTATTGTTTGTCAAGACGCAAGGTGCCATTCGGTCAATTAGCTGTAAATATCCCTATGTGTTTACAATGCTTATTTTATTGCTGTTGATGAAGATTAATAATTAATCTAATTAGTGATGTATGAATGAAACTATGCACGAACAGAGAGAGCCGAGAAGAAAAGAATGTCCGTACCAAAATCTTAACATTTGAATATTTTATTTTCGGATTTTTTCCCCCCTTTGCTCGCTTATTCTACAATTATGTTATGCCTTCAACGTAGATTTGCATTTTATGAACAGTTGGTAAATAAAAGTGTGAAATGTTATTATTCTGTACGTTAATGTAAAATGTAACAATTACTTTGTTGTTATTGTGACAGTGTAAGTTAAGTATCATAATGTAACTCTTATAAATATACCATTAGTTAGTAAGTTAGTTAGTCGCGGTTCCAACTTCACAGCAACGGGTCGTCACCATTATGCCTTGTTCCTGTGCCAGTGAATATCACACAAAATGCTCCTCACTTGCCAATGTGAAAAGTGGAGCAAACAGGAGTCTCGACAATCCAACAGCCCGCACAGGTACACTGCGCATAATTCCGCCGCCAGAATGCCAACACAAAAGCCCTCCATGAAAATTACAGTTCATTGTCGATTAAATCTTATTATACCGTACAACTCTATGGGATGTGTGATTTAATATATGAGAATATTTTGTTAAGTTTGTCTAGGGGATCACTGATGGGATATACTTAGATTCTCACTTACTTCATCAGTTGAGGTTATCATGGAATTCTACCACAAACACAAGAAGGAAAATACTTCACTCCTTTTTATAGCTGTGTCTATGCGTACTTCTTCCTTCCCACTAGATCACCTTTTGAATTTGTTAAGGTGTTAAAGGACCTTGTTTATTAATTGTTTATAACATACAGAACATCCACTGTTGAACAAACATCAACAAGCAATTGACGTAAACATCAACATTAGAACATACTGTCACTAGGAATAAAATCAAGATCTCAATTAACATTTCTGCAAGTATAATGACCACTCTGAGCTTCTTGAATATGCATGGGTTGAAATATGACAAGGTATACATTCACATGAGATGGTATGTAGTATCATAAACACAATTACATGTGGTAACCCCCATATTTCACAAAAATCTTCCATGTACTCAGATCAAAACAACAACCACTATTTGGTTCTCACACCATTCTCCCATCTCATCTCATCATGTTCCTCTTGTACCTTGCGGTGTTGAGGTGAAGTATAAACTTCGTGAGAGTGCCCGATTATGGGCTTCATATATCGATATTCCCATGGACTCTGCTATTCCCTCCGTCCAACATTTACGTGGTCGGCCTCTTCCTCTATTTCCATCTGGCCTGTACATCATTGCTTGTTGTGGTAAGCTGTTTATACTGGTAACCTACTTGAAGGCCAAAACATTTGACTTGCTGCTTTTTAATAAAATCTAGTTCTGATCTTATCTCTTCTTGATACGTTGAGTATTCCTCTCAGGAACCTCATTTTTGTTGTTGTGATTTTTCTTTTCTCTTTTTCTGTCATTGTCCAGGTTTGGCATTGGTAGCATAGAGTTGGTAGAAAGATTGTGTTGTAAAGTGCTTTCTTAGTAGTTATTGATAAATGTTTGTTTTTTAGTATTGGTGCCATTTGTCCAATGAGTTGATTTGCCTTATTGCATCTATTTTTGATCTCGTCTTCTGATCTGCCATTTGATGATATTATACTTCCTAGGTACTTGAAACTCTTTACTTGTTTCAAGGGATGTTCGTTTAGGTGAATTGTTGTTGTTTGTTCTTCTTTAGTTATAGTCATTACCTCTGTTTTGCTTGTGCTAATTTTCGTGTTATGTTCCCCACACATTTCGTATAGACTATTCATGTGGTCTTGTAATTCAGCTTCTGATTTTGCTAATAGTGCTTGGTCGTCCGCAAACAGGAGTTCTTTAATGGTTAGATTTTCAGATGGTTCTTCTTCTGTGTTCTCGTCATGCGGTAGTCTTGCTGTCTCTGCTTGGCTGCTTTCTTTACATATGTTGCCTACATATGTTATGAACAAGAGAGGGGACAGGACACAACCTTTTCGTACTCCAGATCTTATGGTAAAGGGTTCTGAGTGTCCTCCAGTTGCTCTCACTATGCATTCACTGTTGTTGTACAAACTTCTACATGGGTTTGTTAGATGTGTACCCACTCCATATTGTTTAAGGATTTCCCACAGTTTTTTTCTATCTACTCTATCGAATGCCTTTTCTCGGTCGACAAAGGCTAAGTAGAGTGTTTCATTGAATTCGATAGAATTTTCTATATGTTGTCTAAGAGCAAAAATGGCATCTGTGCATCCTTTGTTTTTTCCTAAATCCAAGTTGTGTTTCGCTTAGCTGGGGTTCTAAAGTAGTTCGTAATCTTTTTTCAAGAAGTTGCAAAATATTTTCCCAGTATGACTCAACAGTGAAATGCCTCTGTATTGTGTGCAGTCTTTTTTGCTGCCTTTGTTTTTCCAAATTGCGATAATTATGGCGTTTCCCCAGTCTTGTGGTTTCTTTTATTCAACCCAAATATGGTTGAATAGTCTAAGTATGTCAAAGTCTTGCTTAGCGCAAGAGCTATGGCTCGTATCTTGACAAGTGTGATACTAAATATGATTATCAAATAACACAAGGCTAATCACCGATAATATAATTCGCGCTATTTATTCGCGCACTGCACACATCAGAAACAATACAGGCTTCGCGCAATCACAATTCACATTATCAAATAGATCATAAATACAAGCAATCAATACACCAATATACTAATACATCAATGCATTCAACTTACAAGTCAAACACACAGTCGTTCCATCTCCAACGTTCATACAGGCTAGCTATCAAGACATCCATAAACTCTCAAGCCGCGTTCACACGTCAGTCCGTTACGGCCCCCAAGCCTAGTCTGACTGGCCTTTTAGCACACACCTGAGTTGTGCTCGAGTCAGCTTGCGTGACCCCTCAAAGTTCACGCTGTGTTCCAGCTGACCGCCGACTGCTTAGCATCGCTCAGCGTTGATTGTCTGGCGTTGTTGACGACGCCGCATTATAGCTGTAGTTATATCATAGTTCAGCGTTGCATTGTCGGGTGTTGGTACAGACAACGCGTTATAACTCTGGGTGAGACTCTGACATTCTCTCCCCCCCCCCCCTTTTTTCTCATGAAAGGTTTTCCTTTCATGTACTTTATTCTTTATATAGCTGTTCTTTATCTTGTCAGAATCGAACTTTGCACTTCATCTGACGTAAATCTTTGGTTTGTCTTAATATGTACAGGTGATTAGTAAACAATATGCATACAATCCCCATGCCTACCCATCAAGCATACTTGTCAAGTACAATCAATTCTATGGATTTTACCTCGCCGAGACACAGCCAGTCCGGTAGGTTACGGCTAACTTACCCCTACCTCTCAACCACAAAGAAAAATTACAAATAATCAGGTCAGCCTGTGAGTATCTACTTATAAGATAACTCCGACATTGGACATCTACACTTAACTCATAGAATATCCAATGAAGGTCTTCAGTTTTGGTAAGTTTTCCCATATACACAAGACGTCACATTGACGTGTTACTCATTAGGCAAACATGGTAGTTTCAATACATATTTACACATCACCAACAATATTTAGTTATGTCCCTTGGTTATGGAACAAAAGTTAGGGACAGTAATTTTATCATGCTTTCAACAAAATAAATTACAAGTAACATTTTCTTTCTTAGTGTCATAATTTGATACTTATTGACAAAAGTGCACAAAAGGTCACTCTTGTGAAAAAGTAATTCAAGGTACGATGCTGAGATTACATCTAACAAAACTCAACATATACAATTTCGTATATGGAAATGTTTCATACCCAAATTTTCATACAATTGTCATAAATTTATAAAAAATTTTAGTATCGTCTGCTACCTTTCAAATTAATATGCAAATATAACGGAAGTGTAGAGCTGTGTTGTTGCACACATGTGTTATGTTGACATTCACATCAAGGTCTCTCGTTTTAGATGGAATTTAAATATACGGAGCACCCAGTTCTTGTCATCAGCTGTTGGATAGCTTCTTCCGTCTTATTCTCGGATTAGGTTGTCAAGGTCATCATTCATACTTGTTAAAACGTCGTGGACCATCCTTGTAGATATACTCAGGATTACTTGGCGCTGTTCAAGCTCGGTAAGTCTTTGGGTCCTGTAGTACTGTCACGTGACACTTGTGGTGCCTATTTCTTATAATACTACATATTTACAATATTAATGGCATTCTTTCCCATCTCTCACAATTATACGACACATTCATTCGCATAATAATTATAATATGTACACAATTTATTTACAATGGGAGATTAATTCTTCCCTATCACACAGTTCTTCACAGCGTAACTGACATGAAGTCACAATTGGCTGTGGTGTTGAGCACTATTTACGTTGCAGTTTATACACCATCTGCACTGTGCTCGGGTGTTACCTGGCTATTGGGTGAGTCGTATGGACATCTCGATAGAAGATCGGCCAGTGAGTTATGTGAGCCTCTTATATGTCTGATTTCGAAGCTACAAGATCGGCCAGTGAGTTATGTGAGCCTCTTATATGTCTGATTTCGAAGCTATAGTCCTGTAGAAGAAGGGACCATCTGGCCACTCTGTGGTTACTTGGGGTTCCACTGGTGACAAATGTCAACGGACTATTGTCTGTTTCAATAATGAAGTGTTTACCTAACAGAAATCTCGAAAGTTTACGTACCAAGAACATAAGAGCAAGGGCTTCAAGTTCCGGCATGCTGTAATTTCGTTCACTGGTGTTCAATTTCCGGGAGACGGAAAAAAGACGAATATTATACAGGGTACAATATTTGGTCGTGCTCTTGAAGCAGTATCCCTCCAATGGCTACGGAGCTAGCATCGCATCTTAGCCTGAAAATAGTGCTAAGATCAGGTAATTTTAGAATAGGTTCACTGGAGAAATAAGATAGTATTTTCGCAAATGCAGGCCTTAAACATTCGCTATTTACAATGACATTTGGATGTTTGTTTGCTAGTAAATCAGTGAAACATTTGGTCAATTCAGCAAAATGAGGAATAAATTGTCTATAATAATTCAAAAGACCTAACACACTTCGCAACTCTTTCTTGGTTGTCGGAAGCGACAATTTCAAAATTCTAGACATGATGTTATCGTCAGTTGATATAAAGCCATTTGAGATCTTATAGCCCAAAAATGAAATTTCTTGAAAGGCTATATCAACTTTGGATGGTTTTATTGTCAGTCCATGTTGTCTAATCCTGTCGAATGTCTGCTGTAGTGCTGTTATGTGGTCTGTCATGTTCTTTGTATGTATGCAAATGTCGTCCATGTACCAAATGATGTTGGAAATGCCTGTCAAAAGTCGTCTTGTCATTCTGACAAAGGTTGCTGGAGCATTAACTAGCCCGAATGGCAACTTGCACCATTCGTATAGTCCCCAGGGTGTGGCAAAGCTGTCAGATATATGCTGTCAGCATGTACAGGTATTTGCCAGTAACCTTTTGTCATGTCAAGTTTAGTAAAGTAACGTGAGTCTGTCAGTTCAGTTAGTATGTCTTCACAGTTGCTCATTGGTTCTAAATCCAACTGTGTAATGCTGTTGAGTTTCCTATAGTCAACACAGAGTCTTATTGTGTTGTCCTTTTTTCTCACAATGACAATCAGTGAATAAAAATGTGATTGTGAACGTCGGATGATATGGTTTGCTTCTAAATCAATAATTTCTTGGTGTAATTTGTCTTTGTAGTGTATAGGAATGGAATATGGTCTGCATTTTATTGGGATGTCAGACGTCAAAATAAATATGAAGATGCACTAAGTCTGTCTGTCCTGGGTTGTTAGAAAAAATTGTACTGTATTCTTGTAATACTTGTCTGCAACTGTCGGTCTGTGTCTGCGTCAGCTTGGGATTTACCTTAATGTCCTGTAGGTTGGTTGTCGTGTCCAGTACTGGTGTAGGTATCTCATCAGTATCGTTGTCGTCTGTCTGGTCCACTATTGTTGTGCTTGCTGTAGTCTCCACTTGTTCGTCGTCCCTGTGGTAATATGGTTTAAGCATGTTAATATGAAAAATCTTGTGTTTGTCCCTAACTGCAATTTCGTAATCTACTGTCAAAATGTGTCGTAACACTTTAAATGGTCCTTGCCATGAGTCTGTGAGAAGATGTCTGTCACTTGGCAATAGAAGAAGAACGTCTTGTTCTGGCGTCAGAGTAATAGTTCTATTTCCTCTGTTAGCGTATTGTCGGTAGATAGCACCAGATTTTTGTAGTGCTTCTTTTGCTAACACACGTGATCTCATGATTCTATCGCGCAATGATATTACATGTTCATACGATGAAATGGGTGTAGATATGGTTTTACTTTCAGTCAGCATAGACTGGTACAGCGATAATGGGCCGCGTGGTTTGGCACCATATACTATTTCAAATGGTGAGAATCCAGTGCTGGAATGTGGCACTTCCCTATATGCAAATAAAATAGCAGGTAAATACGTGTCCCAGTCTTCGGGATGTTCTTGGGTTACTTTTGAGAGCATATGTTTAAGATCGCCGTTGATCTTTTCTATGATACCCGTGGAGTGTGGATGGTACGGGCTGTTAAAGCATTGCTTCACCCCCAACATCTTAGTGAATGCTTGTGTAGCTGCGGCAATAAACTGGCTACCCCGATCTGAAAGGATGGTATCAGGGAATCCTACCCTTGCAATAATATGGAAGAATACTTCCATGATGTCTTTGGAAGTTATGTTCTTCATCGGAATGGCTTCTGGCCACCGACTACATAAATCAATTATTGTAACAATATATTTGTTTCCTCTTGTTGTTATGTGGTTAAGAGGACCAACTATATCGACCGAGATCTTTTCAAACGGTCTACTTGCCAAATCAGTGATTTGCAGTTCTGCTTGCGGGTGTTTCCCCTTTTTAACAAGCTTTTGGCAGATGTCACACGATCTGCAATACAGTTTGGTATCACTGCAAAATTTAGGCCAATAGAATTGAGTAAGTAACCTTGCTCATGTTTTAGCATTTGCTATGTGCCCTGCCAAGGGTATGTCATGCGCTAGCTGTAATGCTTGGTTGCGGTTTTCTGAAGGTAGCACCGTTTGTTCTGTAGTGCTAGAACCTTTGGTATAGTACCGTGTCAGAATTCCGTTTTTCAGAGCAAAATACCAATTAGCATTCTTTGCTACTCGTGGCTTTTGGCCTATTAATTTAAAATACTTTTGCAACGATCGATCGGCTTTTTGAGCTGTTATAAATTTCTCCCTGGTTGTTTCAGGAGATGTTACAACTGGGCTTATTAGCTGTAAAGCTTCTGTCTGATCGATTCGATTTTGCATTTGAGCAGTAGATCTGGTTACTGCATTTGTAATATCAAGGTTATCATTTACATTACAACTTGGTGTTACATTCAAACAACTACATTCATGTGATGACGTTGCCGAATTGGCATACATACATTCATTTATAGGTGGTAATACATCATGAGTGGTGATTTGTGATGATGGTGAAATGGTATTCAATGTTACAAGTGACAGTGGATATAATACTGTCATGTGACATATCATTCACCTCAGGAAGGTTACCAATGATGACATCGCAACAAGGATTGGTCAATGCTGCGCATGTGACCTTTCCGGTGAGGAATGGTGTACTTATGTATGCCCATGCAAGCGGGTATCTCTCGATATTACCCGAGAAAGTTCTGCATGTAACATATTTACCACTATATTGTGATGGTAAGATATAGTCTCTCTTAATGCCAATGAGGGTACTGCCGCTATCCCGTAAAACGGTGGCAGCTCTACCGTTAATATACCCATGGTGGGTATTTAATTTACCTTGGGAGTTGACTACTAAATTGGCTTCCTCATTTGTAACAGGAATGGAATGGCCACATGTCAAAATGGCATCCTCATGAAATTGATCACAGATAGTACATTTGTCGTGTTGAAACACATCAATAGAATGTGCTGCGTTTACAGGGTGATCTTCTACACTTTCCTTTTCTGAGGAAGAACTATCAATCATGGCCGCATTAGCTTTTCTGGACATAGTTTTGGCTTTACAATCTTTCCGCCAGTGGCCGAAAGCTTTACAAAGGAAGCATTTGGTGGCACGTCTGTATATCTTTCTTTCTTTGTCTTGCTTCGCTATGTAGTTTTGTAAGTAAGACATGTATCCAGGATGTTGGAGTCGCGATTCCAACTTCACAGCAACGGGTCGCACCCATTGTTCTCCGTTCCTCTGCTCCATGCTCCTCACTGCCCAATGTGAAAAATGGAACAGACAGGAGTCTCGGTAAGCCAACAGCCCGCACAGGTACTTTGTGCATAATGCCGCCTCCAGAATGCCAACACTACAGTCCTCCGTTAAAAAGACAGTTCATCGTCGATGGAATCGGCAGTTACCAGAGAGACTTCATTGACCCAGGTTTCATCCCACATGGCTCGGTCTCTTTCCGTAGGGCGACCCGCCGAAAGCGCCGCACAAAGCATGCACTCTGTAGCTTCAGCGATGATTCCCAGGAGTCTCTTGAAAAATGCACTCGTGACTCAACAAGGAAAACCAGTCAATTCAGCGACAGCCGGCCATTGTTCCGAACATGGAGACTGCATTGACCCGGGCTTCATCCCACACGGCAGGTCTCATTTTTCAGGGCGACCCGTCGAAAGCGCCGCACAAAGCACGAACTCCGTAGCTCTCGCAACGACTTCCAGGAGACTCCTGAAAATGCACTCGTGACCCGAAAAGGCAAACCAGCCAATTCAGCGACAGTTAGTCGGCCATTGTTCCGAACATGCAGTTCACAGTGCAAACAACAGCGGACAGATGTAAAAGCATTTCACTCGAATTTCACAGCTCACAATGTTGCCCACGCACTCACTCAGTAGCAGGGCGACGGAACCATTGCTACCAGCCCAACATGAGGAAAATGCGCTTGAAAACCGTAGCCACAAGCATTAACACGCCACAGGCCTTAACGGTTCAATGCCTAACCGCCATGTTGGGGACCGGAAGTAAAATAAAAGTATGAAATGTTACTCTTCTGTATGTTGATGTAAAATGTAACAATTACTGTGTTGTTATTATGACAATGTATTATATAAGTTAAGTATATGCCGGCTTCCTGGCCTAGAGGTTAGCGACTTTTCTCCGTAATCTCGTATACTCTCGTAAGTAACGTGACGACGGTAAGAATCAGCAGTGGTTCGAATCGCGTCGGTAACTTAAGGGGTATGTGAGCCGGCCGCTCTGAAAGCAATGGCAAACTACTGAGCGTAATCTTGCCAAGAAATCAACAATCAGCTGAAAGATGCTGATGTTGACAGTGATGCCGTGTAAAGGATATGCAAACTTTTAATTTAATTAAAGTTAAGTATGCTGGTCTCCCTGGCGAAGGTGTTAAGGACGTTGTTCGGAATCCCGTATTTCCACGTACAAAACAGTTGCGCAAGATTCAGCAGCGGATCGCATCGCGCTGGTTACTTATGGAAGTATGTGAGCCAGTCATTCAAAAATCAATGGCAAACTACTGAACATAAAACTTGCCAAGACATCAAGAGCAGATGAAAACTGCAGGTGTTGACTGCAATATCCTGTAAAGGATATGCGGAGGAGGGAAAAAGTTATGTAGGATAATGTAACTCTTAATATACAGTGCAACTCTTGGAGTGGTTTCCCCTTGCAATTGGAGATGATCTACTTTAATACAAGGACTCATGAAACATTTGTAAGCAGACCTTGTGCTGGTTTTCATACAATGGTATGAGTGCCGGTCGTTTAGAAAGCAATGCAAACTACTGAACGTAACCTTGCCAAGAAATGAGAAACAAGACTCATTACACACTGCTTCTTGTCTCCCCTAATAGTACGTGTGGTTGCTCTTGTGTAGTTTGTGAAGACGGAGATCATTTTGAGTGACACGGGATGTATAATGCTTTATTATCCTGACATAATCGGAGGAGCAAGAGATGTGGGACTCGGCAAACGTGAGTAGAATATAACAGGCTGAAATACCACATGTTTAATACACTAAAGATAGGCGATACTGATGAATGTAACTGTGGAACTGGTAGAATGACAGCTAAACATGTGTAAAGATAACAACAATGAACGGCATATTTCCTGTGGGAAGAGGCAGGGGTCGACCCACACGACGGTAGATACAGGGCATCAAAGACAGCCTGGTCATGAAAGTTCAGGGGTCAGGGCATCAAAGACAGCCTGGTCATGAAAGTTCAGGGGTCAGGGCATCAAAGACAGCCTGGTCTTGAAAGTTCAGATGTCAGGGCATCAAAGACAGCCTGGTCATGAAAGGTCAGGGCATCAAAGACAGCCTGGTCATGAAAGTTCAGGGGTCAGAGGCATTAAAGTCAACCTGGTCATGAGGGGTCAGGGGCATTAAAGACAACCTGGTCATGGAAGGTCAGGGATCAGGGGCATCAAAGACAGCCTGGTCATGGAAGTTCAGGGCATCAAAGACAGCCTGGTCATGAAAGTTCAGGGGTCAGGGCATCAAAGACAACCTGGTCATGAAAGTTCACGGGTCAGGGCATTAAAGACAGCCTGGTCATGGAAGTTCAGGAGAAGTGATGAAAAGATCCCTAATCCATCAGAAGAGTTCGCTCTACACACCGTGATAATGATGATTAACATACTCGTAGATGTTTTCAAACAGAATGTCTAAAAGAATGCATCTGGGAATTTATCCTCAGTTTTCAGTCAAATGTGTCCCCTCTGCTGTGTGTCCACCGTGACGAGGTAGAGGGGCTTGCGCGTCCCAATGACCCGAAGAGCTATGCCGACGGTAGCACAGCTACTGGTAGGGCCACCCATGTCGGACAGGTCAAGGGAGAGGGACCAGACGAAGAGACATACAAACCTGCTGCCTTGTAGGTAGACTGGGGACAGTCAAAGGCTAGGGAAAGCACACCGAATACATGCTTGTCGAAATCAGATGTACTGAGCCACAGGCTTGACAAAGCAGTGCAACGTAAAACCTGCTGCCTTGTAGGTAGACTGGGGACAGTCAAAGGCTAGGGAAAGCATCCCGAATAAATGCTTGTCGAAATCGGATGTACTGAGCCACAGGCTTGACAAAGCAGTGCAACGTAACTTAATTCATGATGTCACAAATCAAAATTAATCGTTATGGTGCTAATCCCGTGAAGTCCCAACAGGCGGCGATAGTGCCGGGCCCCCTGCCTCGAGGGGGTCCACCCATGACTACTGGTGGTCACCTTCCCCTGTGCTGTGGAGTCAAGGCACAGAGGAGTAGGTTAAGAGCTATTGACCAAATACCCCGGACACTCAACATACTACAGTGGAATGCCGAAGGAGTTTACAACAAGAAAGACTCCCTAACACAGCGTCTTCATAAAGATAGAATAGATGTGGCATGCATTCAAGAGACACACCTCAACGCCAATCACAAATTCTCAGTCAGAGAATATCAGGCCACACGTTTCGACCGCGAAGGACACAAAGGAAGAGTTCTAATACTTACACAAAATACAATACCTTGCAGCAAAGTATCTGTGATCTCTGACAACCAGACGGAAATTATAGGTGTTGATATAATGATAAAGGACGTGAAAATAAGAATCTACAATCTGTATAGCCCAGCAGATAAGGACCTTACACTCTCAAACATGAAAATAACTGACACAAAATGCATTATTGTCGGAGACTTTAATAGCCGCTCAGAAAGATAGGGATACCCAGATACTGACAAAAGAGGAGATGAATTGGAGGACTGGGAAATAGACTCAAATCTCCAGCTACTCAACAAAGCGGATGACACACCGAGCTTCTACTCCAGAAGATGGCTTACCACTTCTACTCCAGACTTAGCTTTCTGCAAGGAGACATCCTCCACAAAATCGATCGCCATGTGCTGGACCAATTAGCAGGTAGTGACCACAGACCAATCAAGCTTGTAATGAATATGGAGTATGTTCCACAGGAGCAAAAGCCCTTACCCCGCTGGAATTACAAACGAGCAGATTGGGACAGATTTGCCCAATAAATAACAGAAAAAATAAAAAATTGGGTTGGGGAAAA
>JACEFZ010012339.1:0-29882 GCA_014155875.1 Cepaea nemoralis | reverse complement strand
AAAAAAAGGGAAAATTTGATTGTGAAGATTTTCGTACAATTAACCTTATAAACCATATCACTAAGCTTCTACTCAGAATCATAATGAGAAGAACCAAAAAGAAAATAAAAATGGAAATTAGTGAAGAACAGTATGGATTTGTGGAAGGAAAGGGCACAAACAATGCAATTTATACATTGCGGACACTATAGAAAGGTCAATAGAAAAACAGAGGGACATATATTTGTGCTTCATAGATTATACTAAGGCATTTGATAAAGTAAAACATGATGAACTGATTAAAATGTTGGAAGATATCAACACTGATGGAAAAGATTTAAGAATAATAAAGAATATTTACTGGAACCAAGTAGCAGCAATTAAAATGGGAAATAAAGAGGGTAGTTACGAACAGATAAAGCTAGGAGTACGACAAGGGTGTGCCTTGTCACCAGATCTTTTCTCCCTGTATAGCGAAGTAATAATGAGAGAGATCAAAGAGATGCCAGGAATACTAGTTGGAGGTTATAATATAAATAATATACGCTATGCAGATGACACAGTACTGGTGGCGGATAATTCAACAGACCTACAAGAATTATTAGATGTAGTAACAGAGAGTGCAAGGAAAGGACTCAACTTGAATATCAAGAAAACAGTAACAATGGTAATATCAAAGAAAATGGTGACACCAAAATGTGACATAGAAATAGAAGGGAAAATCCTTAACCAAGTTGATAATTTTAGATACCTAGGGGCATTTATAACATCAGATGGAAGATGTACAACAGAGATTAGGAGCAGAATAGGGCAGGCAAAAGTTGCATTTCAGAAAATGAAGAGTGTCTTATGCAATAAGTCACTGTCACTGAATGTAAGAAAGAGAGTGCTGAAATGCTATGTAGAACCAGTTTTGCTGTATGGCAGTGAATCTTGGAATGTAAATGAATAAATTAAGAAGAAATTAGAAGCAACAGAGATGTGGTTCCTGAGACGAATGTTGCGAATTCCTTGGACTGCCAGAGTAACTAACGACGACTGCCTGAAACAGGCTAATGAAACTAGAACATTATATACAACAATAAGACAGAGACAAACAGCTTTCCTCGGTCATGTGATGAGAAGAGAGGCATTGGAGAACATCATAACAACTGGAAAGATCGAGGGGAAGAGAGGCAGAGGTAGACCAAGAGAAGTGATGCTGGATGGATTGAGACGGTGGCATGGAGGAATATCAGCAGCAGAGTTGATCCAGAAAACCAAAGACCGAGATCTATGGAGAGCCATGAACGCCTACGCCAGCCGGCACGTCACTTGATGATGATTAAATTATTTCCCTTAGATAAATTTAGAACAGTGCACCAACTTATAATAGATTAGTTAGATCAGTTATTAACACAGGATTGGTAGCAAACAATCCTTACAACCATGTATATTTTTGTATAGTTATGACGAGTGCAGGAAGACAACACAGTCATGTGGCTTGAATACCCATTTAAATTCAGCCAACCATTTAATGTACATATTTATTGTCCATCCATGCATTATTTCTTGAACCATATTCTAATGACGAACCAATATTTTAAAACCACTTTTGAATGAAAGGTGAACGAAAGATGTGTGAATGATAGAGAGAGAATGGATTAAATCAGGAGAGTGAGAGAGATATTGTGGTATATTTTTTTTCCACCGCACAACACAACTTGTTGTAACTTGTCTGTGTCAATTTGTGTAATCAATGTGTTGTCATTTTGTATAAGTGTGCAGTTGCCATGCTTTAGTGAGACACAAAGGGAACATATTTTGAGCATCTTAAAACGGGACTGTAGACATAAATTAGCATAACACACTCATTTGTGGCTACAATAAACCGCTTCACGGCGCTCGAAAGAATACATACACGTAAATTAAAACGCATACACATGTTAGTAAGTTAAATACATTTTAGTTTAATAGAGAACACACAACCAACCAGGAAAACAAACACATAAACTTGCATACATCATTAGTTTCAAAGAACGATAACTACTCCAACAGGGGACACAATAACATCTCTAAAGCCTTAGTGTAACACTTAAATATTTCTTCACAAGCGGAAGCAAAAAGGTGAAGAGTGGCACATTAAACATGTATACTAGTTGGGGCAATTATTATATGGGAGCATGAACATTTAGTGTCCATGTTTTGCACTCGTAACAGAGGCAAGTTGTATGGGATTGTTAATTTTGGACAATCGGAGGACAGTTCTTATGGCATTGTATCCGGATCACACAATTCCCAGAAATATAATGACAGTTTATAGCCAACTGTACTAGTGTGGTGAGCTACTCAATTAGCCAAGTGAAGTGATACAACAGTGTGACGAAGGAAAGGAGAGATCTTGTCCTATCCCCAGAAGAGAAGTAGAGAACTCACGAAGTCTTTGACAAAATTAGACAGCCAATTTTTGTGAGATTATTTGTGTTACCCCCACAACTTAAAAGTTTGTAACACAACAGGGGAGGAAGGAGAGCCTGTCAAAGACTTAGGAGAGAGCTCAAAGCTAAGGAGAACTAAATAAGCTTAGGAAAAGGACAAGTAACATAACAGTTTAGGAAACCAGACAGAAGAGACACAAACGCTATAAATAGCTATAACGGGACACACTCGTGTCAACAAGGAGGGCAACGAGTGTCCATGAGCTGAGGTTACCCAAGAGACTGGGAAACCCTCAGCACGAGAAGTAACCAAGGAATTATGGTTACTACAAGCAAGTGACCAGCGTGCTGGAACTCCAAACACGGAAACCAGCAGATGCACGCTGAGCTAATTGCTCGTGGCTGAACACGCCACGGACAGCGGGTTCAGACAGAGACTGGACGGCGTAGGGAACAGACGTATATCAGCTGGGGATACTTTGTTGTTGTTAAGAACAGTATAATAGTTAGGACTTCAGCTTAGCTTCAGTAGTTATATTATTAATATCATCTCCTCATTCCATCTTCATAACATACTATGATGTTTAATACCGATGTGGTATTCTGCTCGTGGAGCTAATGTACGATCAGCTCCGAATAAAATGTATCCTTTTGCAAACAATACGAGTTGTCACTTTCGTGTGATGCAAAAGTAGGGAATCCTTGTATGCCTGTCGCAAGTGAGTTGTTGACAAGCTACGGCTTGCAACCTGGAATATGAGAACCATGTGTCCAGGATTTTCCACTGACTTGACCAATATTGACGATGTGAGAAAAACGGCTGTGATTGATGCCGAATCAATCGTCTTAACATTGCTATTGCTGGCCTGCAGGAGACTCGCCTCGCTGAGGAAGGGTCACTCGGGGAAAACAATTACACCTTTTTTTGGAAGGGTAGAGGGCAGGCAGAAAAAAGGCAACAATGTGTGGGCTTTGCAGTGAAGAATTCGCTACTGGGAATGATTGAAATTCCAGCAGGAGGAAATGAAAGACTATTATCCCTGCGCTTGGCAACCTCTTGTTGGTTTGCCACCATTATTACTGCATACGCACCGACACTCGATTCCTCTGATGATGTGAAGGATTCGTTCTATGAGGAGTTCGACTCCGTGATCAAGGCAAACCAAAATCTGACTACATTTATATGCTCGGTGATTTCAATGCTCGTGTGGGCAAGGACTCGAGTTCATGGCCAGTGTGCCTTGGAAAATACAACATCGATCGCATGAATGAAAACGGGCAAAGGCTGCTGGAGCATTGCACTAGTAATAACCTATGTATTACAAACTCATTTTTTAAAACAAAAGAGATGCATAAAGTCACATGGAAACATTAAAGATCCGGCCATTGGCACCAGCTGGACTTCATCATCACACAGAGACAACATCTGAACCATATATCATTGACTCGAAGTTACCACAGTGCTGACTGTGATACAGATCATTCTTTGGTTGTTGCAAGGGTTAGACTGAGACCAAACAGAATCTACACAGCTAAACACAAATCTAGCCCCAGAATTAATATTATTAACACTCACGATCCTGAAAAGTGCTTTCAGTTTCAACAGCAACTTGAAGACGCTTTCACTGATACACCAGAAAATTGTAAAGTAAATTAAAAGTGGGGTCAAATTAAAGAAACTCTTTATAAAACTGCCGTAGGGGTTTACGGCACTGTGGATCATAAGAGGCAGGACTGGTTTGCGGCAAACAGCGAGACTCTGCAGCACTTGAATGATTAGAAGAAGAAAGCTCTCTTAAGAAACAAGGAAAGACCAACGCGTAACACTCTGAGTGAACTAAGGCAAGCTAGGAAGGATGTGCAAAAGGCTGCCAGGCAGTGTGCAAATGATTATTGGATCAAGTTATGTGAGTCCATTCAAATCGCAAGTGATAAGGGAAACATAAGAAGCATGTATGAAGGAATAAAGAAAGCCTGTGGTCCAGTGATCAAAAGAAGTGCACCATTGAAAACCTTGACTGGAGAAATCATCACTGACAAGAAACAGCAGATGGACAGATGGGTAGAGCACTATTTGGAGCTTTACTCAAGTGAGACCAAACTTAGCGGATGATGCCCTCAACGCCATAGAGGCTCTACCAACTCTTGACCACCTGGACACACTTCCCACCATAACAGAAGTTAAGTGTGCTATAAATGAACTTGCATCTGGCAAGGCTCCAGGTAAGGATGGGATTCCAACTAGAGGTTATCAGGAGTGGGCAAGACACACTCACTCTACAGATCCACCAGCTAATAGAGCTATGCTGGCGAGAAGGACAAGTCCCACAGGATTTCAAAGATTCAAGCATCATAACACTCTACAAGAACAAGGGCGATCGGAGCGACTGCAACAACTATAGGGGTATCTCACTTCTATGTATTGTTGGAAAAGTATTTGCCAGAATTGTTCTGCGCAGACTTCAAGTCCTAGGAGATCAAGTCTACCCCGAATCACAGTGTGGCTTTCGACAGAACCGATCTACCATTGATATGATATTCTCATTGCGACAAATGCAAGAAAAATGCCGTGAACAGAATCAACCACTGCTTTATTGCCTTCATCGACCTCACAAAGGCATTTGATTTGGTCAGTCGTGAGGGTCTAGTTCAAGGCACTAAAGAAGATTGGCTGCCCACCAACTCTTCTGTCCATTGTGGAATCGTTCCACACAGGCATGAAGGATATAATCAAGTTTGATAGTGCAACTTCTGAAGAATTTGAAATCAAGAGTGGAGTTAAGCAAGGTTGTGTACTAGCTCCCACCCTCTTTGGAATATACTTTTCACTTCTACTGAATTATGCCTTTCATGATCAGGATGGTGGTATATACATTCACTCACGCTCAGATGGCGGCCTTTACAATGCTCAAAGATTGAAGGCCAATACCAAAATTTGGAGGCTACTGATCAGAGACTTGCTTTTTGCAGATGATGCTGCAGTTACGACCCACTCTGAGGAAGAATTGCAATGTCTACTATCTGCATTCTCCAATGCTTGTTCTGGATTTGGTTTAACAATTAGCAAAAAGAAGACACAGATTATGTCACCTTGTAACTATCGAACTGTTCTTGTGTCAGAGTGGCAGGCTACTTGTAACTATCAAACTGTTCTTGTGTCAGATAGGCAGTGCCTTGTAACTATCAACTGTTCTTGTGTCAGAATGGCAGGCCACCTGTAACTGTCAAACTGTTCTTGTGTCAGAGTGGCAGTACCTTGTAATGATCAAACTGTTCTTGTGTCAGATGGGCAGGCCACTTGTAACTATCAAACTGTTCTTGTGTCAGATAGGCAGTACCTTGTAACTATCAAACTGTTCTTGTGTAGAATGGCAGGCAACTTGTAACTATCAAACTTTTCTTGTGTCAGAGTGGCAGTACCTTGTAACTATCAAACTGTTCTTGTGTCAGATAGGCAGTACCTTGTAACTATCAAACTGTTCTTGTGTGCGGGTGGCAAGCAACTTGTAACTGTCAAACTGTTCTTTTGTCAGATGGGCAGGCCACATGTAACTATCAAACTGTTCTTGTGTCAAATAGGCAGTACCTTGTAACTCTCAAACTGTTCTTGTGTCAGAATGGCAGGCAACTTGTAACTGTCAAACTGTTCTTGTGTCAGAGTGGCAGTACCTTGTAACTATCAAACTGTTATTGTGTCAGATGGACAATACCTTGTAACTATCAAACTTTTCTTGTGTCAGAATGGCCGTATCTGTTGCCCTGTCACCTGATAGTTGTCTGTTGCCCTGTCAGCTGATAGTTGTCTGTTGCCCTGTCACCTGATAGTTGTCTGTTGCCCTGTCACCTGATAGTTGTCTGTTGCCCTGTCACCTGATAGTTGTCTGTTGTCCTGTCAGCTGATAGTTGTCTGTTGCCCTGTCACCTGATAGTTGTCTGTTGTCCTGTCAGCTGATATCATTTTGTTGCCCTGTGACCTGATAGTTGTCTGTTGCCCTGTCACCTGATAGTTGTCTGTTGCCCTGTCAGCTGATAGTTGTCTGTTGCCCTGTCAGCTGATAGTTGTCAGTTGCCCTGTCAGCTGATAGTTGTCTGTTGCCCTGTCAGCTGATAGTTGTCTGTTGCCCTGTCAGCTGATAGTTGTCTGTTGCCCTGTCAGCTGATAGTTGTCTGTTGCCATGTTAGCTGATAGTTGTCTGTTGCCCTGTCAGCTGATAGTTGTCTGTTGCCCTGTCAGCTGATAGTTGTCTGTTGCCCTGTCAGCTGATAGTTGTCTGTTGCCCTGTCAGCTGATAGTTGTCTGTTGCCATGTCAGCTGATAGTTGTCTGTTGCCCTGTCAGCTGATAGTTGTCTGTTGCCCTGTCAGCTGATAGTTGTCTGTTGTCCTGTCAGCTGATAGCATTTTGTTGCCCTGTCACCTGATAGTTGTCTGTTGCCCTGCACCTGATAGTTTTCTGTTGCCCTGTCACCTGATAGTTGTCTGTTGCCCTGTCACCTGATTGTTGTCTGTTGTCCTGTCACCTGATAGTTGCCAGTTGTCTGTCACCTGATAGTTGTCTGTTGTCCTGTCAGCTGCAATAACGACTATTCTTTCTTTCATGTTCCAACAGATGGCATGGATGGAAAAGTCGAGAAGAAACAGATGATATTTGGAATAGCAACACGGATTGACCTTCTGAACTTCATCACTTCCAATGATACAAACAGCCGTTGATGCAAGCAATGTTAATATTGCTGTTTTCATTTTCTTCTATTATTTGATTTAGTGATTCTTCCTCAGACAATGTCAACTTTTGTTCATCTGTATAACGGCATTCATTGTCTGCAGAAGTAGATTTTACAATGTATAGCAACACAGGACCAGGATCCCAAGAGTAAGTTGAGTTGTCCCTAGTACTGGGTCCTGTATTGTCCCCAGTACTGAGGTCACTCCTATTGTCCCCAGTACTGAGTCCTGGATGCTAAACTCTCTTTCAGACGACTAATGACAAAACAGACACCTAACTGACTATAAAGATAATATTTTTGGAAGAAGAGAACCTGGGATCTTTAATGGAGATTCCGATTCTGAAACAGACAGATGCCCTACCAGGAATAGCTATCTGTTTGAGAGTAGTCTGGAGGACAGTCTCATCATCCCACGAGAGCCATGTCATTAGACGATTGGATGTCAGATATGCAGATACAGGCAGTAGAATGCAAGTTATCTGATCCTGTATGATGCATACTGTACCCTCTGTTGTACCGACTCTTGCCTGCCAATTGGCCTTCTTCTCAGATCTAGACTCAGAGATTCAGCTTCAGGTTGCATCGTCTGAGTAGTTGGCATTGATAGCCGAGCCTCAGTACTCCTGGCTGACTGAAGGTCAGACGTCTCTTCTCGGGTACTCTCCTGGCTGGTTGGAGGTGAGACATATCTTCTTGGGTATGCCTGGCTGACTGGAGGTGAGACGACTCTTCTTGGGTCCTCCTGGCTAACTGGACATGAGACGTGTCTTCTTGCCAGGTGTACAAATCCATATCACCATTTAATCATACACCAATAATGTCTACAGACTCCCTCTTTCCTGATGTCAGTTCCTCAAGGCTCAGACTAATATCTTAGGTCTAACCTCCCGGACATCTCTCTTATAGACAGGTGAGGTTACGAACCTCAGTAATACAAACTAACATAGTCTGTATAGTGACAGGTTCCAATCAGGGGGATGGAAGAGGTCTATACCTCCTGTGGAAATCATCAGTTGTTAAGAAATTGATAGACATACTCAACCACCAGTCTATCTTGTCGGAAGAGTAGGTAGGTATATCAGGATACCACGGGCAAGCGTTCTCTCATTCTCTGTCACCTCAAAGGTTGATTAAAGGTGTACAGACTGTGCTAGTAAATCTTCTCTGAGATACTTAATAAAAATAGACAAAACAAAGAAGAGTTCTGTGTTCTTGTGGATGTTGCTCCCCACCCCTCTTCCTCGGGTTCGTAGAAAGAGTAGGTATGTGCATGGACAATAGACACAGATGGTTGGATCCCTTTTTCACAAAGGAGGTGTGCAGAGTCAAAACACCCAGAATGATCTGGTTCCGAGGGTAGTAAAGGCTGTGTGGAAAGTTAGACAACATGGACAAGATTATTCCTTTGTTAGCCAATTGTATCACACAACACTGATAATAAAATTAACATAAATCAGGGGTTGTGGGTGTCTCCCAACAGCTTATAATCGCCTACGGTTAGGTAGCCCTAGAATGTGTATTTTAATAACATAGCTGAGCACACCCAGTTAGATAACAAAAGGCATGGGTGTAGAAACTCACTTCCCAACTCATCTCCCTCCTATCTTCAACAGACAGAGGGTCGGTTGGCTAATTGACTTAAACCTGAGTCGTGCCATATGATGATGATACAAAAGTAGTGGTTTCTAACAAACCCATGAGGGTAGTCAAATGATAGCTCTGTTAGGGTTAGGGACACCAGACACACAGATGAAGTCTATCACCTCAAGCAGCTGACATCGTAACCAACACCAAATGCACATATGAAGTTTGTCTCCCCAAGCAGCTGACATAGTAACCAGCACCAGACACACAGATGAAGTCTGTCCCCTCAAGCAGCTGACATAGTAACCAACATAAGGCACACAGATGAAGTCTGTCCCCTCAAGCAGCTGACATAGTGACGAACACCAAACACAAAGATCTTCCATTGTCGTCTCTCTAGGCCAAAAGGTTTGCCTAGATATGTTGTATTTTGGGCAGTGTTGGAGTAAGTGCTCTGCTGTCTGCGACGCCAAACCACATGTGCACATGGCTGATTCACCAATCTTGAATTGTGTGTACATTTGGTTACGTAATCTATTGTGTCCTGTTCTGAGGCGCAGAATAATGACTTGTTCTGATCTGTCCATAACGTGGTAGTCATCTTGAGCCGTTTTGGTGCCTTTCTGACTGATTTAACCATTCTTTTCTTTTTGGTGGTATGTAATGGGCACATCAGGCTGTTCTTCTTTTCTTCCTTAGCCAATCGATCAGCTCTGTCATTTCCGGGTACTCCACAGTGGATGGTATCCGCTGTATGGTGACCTTATGCTGTCTGCTATGTTCAGAAAGTAGTGTCTTTAGTACTGGCAATGTCCCAGACAGGAGCGGCTCTAGTACTGTTTTTGCATTTGTCAATAGCACCACAGGTTGTGTACCATGGTTGGTATTTAGTAATTTCTTTGTTGCTATTTTGATTGCCTAAATTTCAGCATCATAGTTATAGCAGTATTTTCCTGTTGGTACTCTGGCTGTGTCCCTAGTGTTATTTGAGTATTCTATGTACATTCCCGCTCCTCCATTTCGCACAGCATTTGTGCTGACTCACCTTGATTGATTGATTGATTGATCTAGGAACCAACATCACAGCATTCGGGGCATTCCTGTAGGTGCTTCATCCCCATCCTCAGCAGCCAGCGAAGAGTTTCAACACCAGTAGTACCAGTAGCAATCTGATTATATGTGACCCACCTGTATAGAATGGGATCAAAAAGTCTTGTGGGTTTTCTTTATCAAAGAAGCTGAATGTGGCTGTTCTGCACTGTACACTGTTATTTTCTTCCTTGTCAAATAATCCTCTCACTTTTGTCTGGATTTGTAGAGATAGTCTATGCTCATTGTCATCAGCTTGGCTGAAGTAGCTCCCGGGTGGGCAACCACACAGCCACAATCATTTTCTTCTACTGGTGTATAGTTCTGGATGCAGTTTGAGATCCCTTAACTCTGTCTGAAGGGACTGATTACCACCCCAGATCTCAGAGAGAAAACTTGGAATAAATGGCTGTTATGCTGATTTAAGACACCGTCCCTGATACTCAAGAAAACAACCAAGATGTGGCTCGTTGAAAATGTGTTGTTTGTCCATCAAGAATGATGATGACCATTCATTTCATCCAGTGGGGTTGAAGGTATGGAGCCGTGGGTTCTAAGATGGCTGATAAGACCTATTTTGGCTCGAAATGTTCTTTGACAATGTAGGCAAAGAATGCTTGTCGTCTCTGGAGGAGGATTTCCTGCAGTGGTTTTTCTGTCCTGCCTTTTCTTCACAGCTCTTGCAGTCCTGGTTGCCTCACATATGACTGCACCTTTGCGTAATGATGCACGCCACGAATTTCTGTCTATGGCTGCAACCTCCCAGGTGTCATGATGAATTCCAAAAGCATTCAGTGAAATTTTCAGTGTCTTTAAAGCGTTTCCTCTGGCCACCTTGGGAGCGATTACCACAACACAGTTCGCTGTAAAAAATTCGTTTAGGGAGCCTGTGATCTGGCATGCGAGTCAAGTGATCAGCCCAACGAATCTAATTCTTCATCAGTATAGTGTGGATACTGGGCATGGATGCTCTTTCTAGGACTTCAGTGTCTGGAATTTTGTCTTGATATTTAATCTTCAGTAACTTCCTTAGTCAGACTGTGTGGAAGTGGTTTAATTTCCTAGCGTGTCACTGATAAACAATCCAGGTTTCACAAGCATATAGCAGTGTGGATAATACTAACTGCTTTGTAGACTTTTAGCTTTGTTTGCAGGCTTATTCCAGTTCTGTCCCACACATTCTTGTACAGTCTGCCAAAGGCCGCACTGGCCTTGGAGATTCTTGCTTTCACTTTGTCATCAATTGTGGCAGCTTGTGACATAGTGCTGCCAAGATAGGTGAATTTGTCCACAACACTTAGTCTATGATCATTCATTTTGATATTCGGCACAGTGTGATTATTCCCTGGAGCTGGCTGGTACATAACTACAATCTTCTCCAAGTTGATATTGAGCCCAAAGTTGGCACAGGCATGTGAGAAAGCTGAAGCATTATGTTGCATGTCCGCCTCTGAGTTGGCGTATAGAGCACAATCATCAGCAAACAGGAGCTCTCTGATGGTGTCACTGTTAATTTTGGTTTTAGCTTTCAGCCTTCTGAGATTGACTAACTTTCTATCCATGCGGTAGTTGATGTCTATTCCAATGTCGTCGTTCTCGAAGGCATTCATCAACATGGCTGAAAACATGAGGCTGAACAGTGTAGGTGCCAGGACACATCCTTGCTTCACTCCATTGGTGACAGGAAAGGGTTCAGACAGTTCACCATTTTCCTGTACTCTTGCTTGCATGCCGTCATGAAATATCCGCACTATTTGGACAAACTTTCGTGTACAGCCATATTTTGCCATAATCTTCCACAGTCCTTCTCTGCTGACTGTATCAAAAGCCTTGGTAAGGTCAATGAAAGTGGAGAACATTTCGCAGTTCTGTTCCTGACATTTCTCTTGCAGCGAAAATCATGTCAACAGTTCCGCGTTCTTTTCTGAAGCCACATTGACTCTCAGGAAGAAGACCTTGATCGAGATGGGCTGTGAGGCGATTGAGAAGAATTCTGGCGAGTATCTTCCCTGCAATTGAAAGCAAGGAGATGCCTCGGTGGTTGTCACAGGATTGGCGCTTTCCTTTACGTTTGTAAAGGTGAACTATAGTAGTATAACCGGAGTCACACATATACCACCACCCCACACCCCAGCGTTGGGCACCGATACCGCCACCCTAGTACCACCCTAAGGACTGTCGAATAGGGGTCCTCACTGACCCCCAGGCGCCCCCCTAAGGGCTCGAATAGGGGGTCCGAACCAACCCCCATTCGCACCCTAGGATGGTCCAAAACGACCCCAGCAAGAGAGGCTGGCCTCGGTCCTAGGATGGTCCAAAACGACCCCAGCAAGAGAGGCTGGCCTCGGTACTATCATTCTGACTCGATATATTGCTCATAGCCAGACCTCCGCTCAGCTAATTAGACACCTCCCTCATACCTAAACATGTAGGGTTGTAAGCGGTCCAAGCTTGGCGTGCGCTGCGGCCGCCCCCATAGCGGTAGTGGCTTTTGCTTTCGACACAACGCGGAAATATTGTATGGCGTGTTGATAGACGAGTGCTGTGAAAGGGGGTGCCCGCGCTGCGTCAAAGAGGTTACGGAAAAAATGTTCCAGCGTCTTGAAGAAGAAACAGGCGTTAAGGTGATCTATGTCCAAGGGTTGGAACGAGCCCCGCCGCATATCCGCCAGAGCCTAGAGAGGGCACGAAACAACCTACCGACGAATTAGACACACACCCTCCCTCGTGTATATCGAGATGGATACCCACGGCTGTAACTATAGCGTAATTTTCGGCAGGGCAACAGCTAGCAACCATATTTTGTTATAATGGGGTGACTATACCGCGATACACAATTAGAGTGGTACCAACCAACCATATCAAGATGGGCACGGCTACAAACATGCGAATAAGAACGGGAGCACTCGGCGAGCGGGCACGCTCTCTCGCCGAGCACCACCAACACAAATTGCAACAGCCAGGACCCCCTCCCAGAAATATTAGGGGGTGCTGGGCAGCGCGTCGAATTAGAGGTTGACTTATTGGGCACATACAGATGGAGACCTATGGATGTGAGTGGCCGAAGCTCGATACAGAACTTCATTGCGGCCGGCCATGCATCGACCTTTATTGTTCTTGGCACGATGAGCGGTAAAGCGGGGCTAGGTTATAGAAGAGTGCTTATTCTGTGAGAGGGGTGTTAGGACACATCCATATGAGATGTGTGAGCGTTGCACACTAGACGCGCTTCATAAGATGTTTCGGAAGTTTGAAAAGACAACCGGCATCAAGCTGCTACTCTATAAAGGGATGAAGCTAAGTCCTCAATATGAACCAGAGGGCCGCCTACCATACCAAAGATGAATAGGTGTAGTAGGTGCATAATGGGGCATATGCACGTGCAAGGACACATACACGCGCGCGCGCTGAGCGTAGTGCAAATTTCATCAGGGCTACTCCCAGTGGGAGCAACCCAAGCCGTGGGTAGCCTCTACCGGCCCCAACAAGGATGAGACAAAGTAAACTTGTGCACCGTGACCACCCAGTGTGAGAACCGTCTCAAGCTTTATACTTCCGCATTCCCCGCATTCCGAAGTCACAAACGTGTGACTTCGGAATGTGGAAGTCTTTTTACTAGCCTTCAGAAAAGCATCTCGGCACGGTTGCATCTCCCCCTTTGCAACACACCCACAAACTCGGCACGTTTGCATCTCCCCCTTTGCAACACACGCGTATTGACAGGAAAAAACCACTTGAGATGTCAAGTGTCTTACAACCGTATAGCCTACATTAGTGAAAGGAACTGCTGTGTAAAGTGCGGCTTTGCATAACTGGATTATAATACATACAGGACGTTGTGGTGATTAGACTTCATCAGCACAACCATAACAGATAACATTCACAACAGGGGGAGAGAAAAAAGCAAGGGAAAAAATGTTCATACATACCGCAGAATTTTACATTGTTTATCTGAGTAGTATATCACCACTTCCGCGCATTACTGAAATTCAGTGGCGGATCATTCAGTGGAGTATGGGGGCAGCCCCAGATTGTCATGATCGCGTATACAGGTTATTTCGACCCTATAGCTTTTACGAACTCTGCCCATGCCTCGTCCTTCCCTTTCAGAATGAGAGATTTTTTTGTCTCTTCGTCCAGATCCGCCGGCGCCTTGCTCCGAATATCTTTTTTCAACTGGTGAAATTTCTTTTCTTCAGCGGTAATTATTTTATACTCCACGTCTGTAATTCTCCCATCATCCAAAGCTTTTGAAACAAGGTCGGCTATACTGGAAAGCTTAGCCGTCGCCAGAGTGCAAATTTCAACGTGTTTCTTAGCTTTCGATGTTAGTTTGCGGGACGCTAGCTTGCTCCCAGCGGACATGATTCCACAAGCTAGGGCAGCTATCTCGAGCCCGACAACTACAGGGGCAGCGATAATGGTGGTAAGAAGCCCAACATCCCCCACCCATACCAAGGCTAGCTGCCAGCATCACGCTGTCCACAGCTTCTAATGCATTAACGGCACGCCGATATTTTTTATACAGTGCAGCCCGTTTGTCTCTTTCATCTTCCAGAGACTCCCGAAGACGAGTAAGCTCTTGAATGCGATAGGTACCGCCGTCACTAGTATCAAATGAGGGATAGAGCGACATTATTCTTTGCGCGTCAAACCTACTTCTTCAACTGAGATATTAAATGTTCAATGCGAACGGTACTAACTGGCCCTGTAGTGAACAAAAGTCGGACAAAAGCAGTAACTGTATTTAAGATGATTTCATCCACCGCAATCTCCCCGAGTTCTACTATAATGTCCGTCTCTGTTGCCCGGGCCGCCCACGTCCCGTCGGCCGCGGAAGTAATGACGAGAGCAACATGCCTGGGGAGTGTTGACGCACTCCATTTAGTAGAGACCCCAGGAAGGACTGGGACAAACTCAGTCTGCGCCACAGCCCCAATAGCTAACTCGAGATAGATGTTTGACTCCTTAGGAGGCTTACCTAGCATATCAAGGTCGGCTTTACACTCTGTAACGGCCTTTAAACAATATTTAGTCCCCTGAACTTTAGCCTCAGTCACCGCTATGGCATAGAAGAGAGCCCTGGCGCACTGCATTTTCAGAAATGACTGGTATGTGACAACATAAGACTTGTTGGGGCGTATGACTGTCCTGCAGGCCTGATAACTCACAAACGCCTTGCCCATGTTGGTTAACCTGATAAATATCCCACTGGGCTCGAGGTGAGTATTTCCCGTGTGAAGCTCAAGCTGCAGATCCCAGTCATCGTCGTCGGGATGGTTTATTGCGGCACGGGCATAGACCTCCTGAGGAGTGAGCTGGAGACCATAGATCTTGTAGTTGTGACCCGGCTCCTGCCACCCAATAGTGTCGGCCAAATCAGCAAAGGTTAGGGTAGAGCATGCCCTTGGGTGATGCCTTCCTGGACCTTCTGAATCAGCCATGTTTGATGTGGAGTACGCAACTTAGATATGCCAGCGGTAAGTCGTCACCCTTTTCATCTCGGACCGAAAGTCTAATATCGCTTAGAGTTCCAGTCTCCAACTTCTTATATAATGGGACAGAGAAAATCTCATTTTTCCCTTGATTACATTCCACATTTTTAACGGGCACAGCCCTGAGGAGTGTGGAGGGAAGCGAATTATGACGGTTCTCATATGACGACAGCCCTTCGAGATGAATGTACAACTCCTTGTATATGATAAGGTTAGGAAACTTCTGCGCAGTTATTAACTTAGCGCCCACAACCCGATGGGTGAACCCAAGAGCCCTGCCTAGCCCTCCAAAGACAAATAAATTATCCATCAAACCACCGCCAATACTTACGAGACCAGTTGCAGGGTTTAGCGACAGAGAAAACTTCCGAGGCTCAAAGAGCTGTGTGTTGAGGGTGCAAATATCATAATAGCTGATTATTAAAAGAGAACCAGTGATTGTCCAGCTTCTCGGAAATATTTGCCCACGCGGGGTAGAACAACAATTCCACGATAGCCACCTCTAGGTCACCATCGCGATTGTCTAGGACCGGGTCGAGGGGGATGGGTTCCCCATGTTGGATGTTGGTTAATGTGATGTACATATTAGCACGTCTAATAATAACCACTTACGAGTTCAATAAGGACGGTAAATACCCGACGGAGCAGCCATGTTTGATGTGGAGTACACAACTTAGATATGCCAGTGGCACGTCGTCACCCTGTTCATCTCGGACGGAAAGTCTTATATCCCCTACCGTTTCCAGCTTTTTGTAATGAGGCACAGAGAAAGTCTCATGTCTCCCTTGATTACATTCCTCTTTTTAACGGGTACAGCCCGGAGGAGTGTGGAGGGAAGAGAATTATGACGGTTGTCATATGATGATAGACCCTCGAGATGAATGTATAACTCCTTATAGATGATAAGGTTAGGAAACTTCGACGCATAGAATGTAAACACCTTATTGAACTCATCACTTCTGTCATCTAAGCCGAACCCAAGAACCCCACCTAGCCCTCCCCACACTAAGGCTACCCCCGATTTTATACCACCGAGACTTACATGGCCAGTTCAGGGTTAAGAGAAAGAGAGAGCTTCCGTGGCTCAAAGAATTGCTTGTTGAGAGCACAGACATAATACCCGTCGGGGACAGTAACAACTTCGTCACCAAGTTCGAACCAATTGTTTTTCAGCTTCTCGGAAATGTTAATCCACGCGGGGTAGAACAACAATTCCACGATAGCCACCTCTAGGTCACCATCGCGATTGTCTAGGACCGGGTTGATGGGGGATGGGCTCCCCATGTTTGACATTGCTAAGTGTGAGATACATATTAGCACAGCTAATAATAATGACTGCTTACGAGTTCAATAAGGACGCCAAATACCCGGCGGGTGGAGTATACCCGTTTGCACAAACAATGGATCTCACGAAGGTGGACATAGGTCAACCTCCAAGGATTCTTTCAGGCACAGTTCCCCAACGTGTTTGAGAAATACCGGTTGCCATACGTGGAGTCAGACCAGATCGTACAAGCCTGGTACAGCAATCCGATGCAATTCTGGCAAAACCAACTCAACTTCGCTGTATGGTGTGCCACGGCGGGGTGTGGGGTGTCCGCGCAGGAGCATCTGTCCAACCCTGACCCACTAACGCGAGCCGTCTTCATATTCCATGTCTACTACCAAATTCGTCGAATCCTCAAAGAAATGCGTGTGGATCTACCACAAGACCAGGGTTGGACCGCCTTTGAAAATCCCTACGATGTAAGAGCCTATCAGCGTATATGCGCGGAATTTGGGATTTCCCAGACTGATAACTGGAGACGGCTTGGCAGGAATAACGGGTTGGGGAGTGTATACATTTACTGGACGAATAGTGGTTATCACGTCCTGAATGACGGCCAAGGTGGTGTATATGACCCAAAGCGACTATCATTCACACAAAAGACCACAAACGATGTACTACACATAGATTACATCTCACAAGATGATCATCAAGCTGACTCCGCCTGGCTGGAGTTTCGTTCTTAACAAGTCACAGGGCTTCACTCACCTTGGTGTTGAGCGAATAAATGACAGCATTCGAACTTATGTGTGGGCCATCTAAGGGGCCCAGGCTCAGACTAGAACACGAATTCTGGGAACTGGATCGGCGTTTGATGCCCAGAAGCAATTCCTGGTATTAGTAGAAGACGCCATCTCTGCGCCCGTCGATCTCTCGGCGGCCATCAAAAGGTATCAGGATGTGCTACAAAACGCGAGCTCAGAAGTTAATTATGTCTTTGGAACGGGGTTGTATATGGCCCCCAGCGACATGCTACTATGCATTGGTCAGATAGCTGGATATAACAACATGATCGTCATTGCAGAGCCAGGCCTAAAGCGTGGTATGAATACGGCCATTAATGCCCAGACCCTAAGCCGCCCAGCATTGCACAGCCGGCACCGACGGTAGAGCCGCCCAGCAATGCTCAGCCAGCGCAGCCGACCACTAGCATAGCTGATAAGGCAGCTGGGCTGCAGCATCAAAACGAAAAGATAGCACTCATTGCTGGGGGTGTCGCAGTCGGTCTAGTGGCCCTATGGTTAGTTCATTTAATTCACAATTAACCTCTCTCTGATAGCCAGCATCAGCAAGCCACCAAGTGCAACCACTAATGCCCAGAGATTTCCAGCCAGCCATCCCACACCCTTACTCAAGAAGTTAAGGAGCCAGGAGATAATGCCGCCTATGATTACCGGGAATGCCGCCGCAGCCTTACCAGCTAGCCTGGCTAGAAGGCTCGCTAGGTCTTTCAGTTTATGTCGAATCCATTCCTTAGCCCCAGATCCAGGTGGCGGACCAGATGGTGGGGTAGGGTGTGCACCACCTCCACCGCCAGTAATGGCTAGGGTGATAGTGGAAATTAAGAGGCCGATCGCTGTGGGAATGCTCGCTATGGTGATGCACTGCTCTCGGAACAGAGTCCGCAGCCTCTCACCCAGTGTGGTGTCTTCATTGACCACCCGATGAATGGTTTCACGGATCCGGCTGAATTGGGTGCGTAAGTCTTCTTGTAACTCAGCGACTTCTATTAAAAGCCTCTTCTTAGCTTCTTCAATATCGGCAATCTTTTGTTCTTGAAAGTCCCTACTCTCCTCATTGGGTGCTATCGATATTTTCCGCCGCCGTATGGCGATCTCTTTATCTTGCTGGTCGAGAATAACAAGGTGGTTTGTGAGCTTACCTTTAATCGTTTAATCGTCGTCACCGCTTTGTCAAGCGCCATGAGCCCCCGGAGTTCTCTCACTGGAGGTAGGCCTTTCTCCCCCAGGTACTTGTCTACGTATGAGGTTTCTAAAACCCGCTGTACTTCTGGACTCGACATGGCCCGTTCTAAGATATTGCTAATATTTGAAGCTATTTGTGGGACATCCTGAATATCTGCACCACTTAGAGCAGCTTCTTCCTCCGTCAGATCACTATCAGTCTGCTCGAGGATGGTGACAGAGAAACCCCAATGCCTCTCTGGTACTCGCTCTGAGGCTACTCAAAGCTAAAGGCATGCCATCCTCTAACCATGTAATCCGTTCGTGCCCAACATAGAGCGCATTCTTGCTACCAAACCTAATTTTTGTATAATCTATGCCTGTTATAGGGTTGATACCCCACAGCGCCTCCACTCTATCAAAATAGTCCTTAATGGCGCTGTTTTCTAGTTCTATGTATAAGTTGGGCTCCCCCTGTGACGTCTCCCCCCTGTGACGGCTCCCCCTGTGACGGCCACTCGACATTAACAGTGCGGGGCCTGTCGATATCTAAGTCGTCGCTGAAACTTGTCTCTTCCTCACCCTTTTCAGGCCTCCCCTCTTCACCACCAAAATCAGTCAGCTCAACTCTATCCATATTAGATATTGCTACAAACCAACAACAATAAACAACTAGCCATGTCTTCAAGTGCATATGGTCGTAAGCTTAACACTTACATCCGTCTCCGGGAGCCGCTCGGCGTGAAAGGATTGCGGCAAACGATAATCGTGACCAACAATCCATCTACGATCGGTCCCAAGCAGCAGTTACTAGTCCGTTTCCCAAATCTCGGTGCACGCGATGTTATCGTGCCTGGGTCAGTGCGGCTGGCATTCAATGTCGACCTCAGCTCCCCAGATGTCAACCGGTTGATGGTCCAGAACCTCGGCCGAGCGCTGGTTCAAAAGCTGACCGTCAGGCTCTAGGGCAATGAATACTTCTCTCTTGTGGATAGTGACGTCTACAACGTCTACCTGGATCTTTGGAAGAGCCGATCGGAGCGGGTGAGCACTGTGTATCAAGGCATCGATACAAGCACCGGCATGAATGTGACCAAGGCGCGTGTTGGCGCAGCGGATGCTGTTGTTCTGCCACCCCCCCCCCCCCCCGCCAATGCGCCAGACGTGGCCATCGCGAAGGCCTTCAAAAACAGGTACTACATACCACTAGACATTGAGCTGCTTGAAACGAATGCGCCCTTCTACCAATCTGCTCTTAGTGATCGGTTGGAGATTGAGTTGACCTTTAACGATGCTTCCCGCGTGGTTCGCGCAACTGGTAAAGATGCCAGCGACTCCACATATTCCCTAGAAAACATCTGTCTCGAGTACGAAGTTGGCCCGGCTAATTTGTAGCATATATGAGAGCCGGATGGTGGTGTTATACGAGCGGGTCCTACGGCATAGATGGATCCCTCAGAAAAAGGAGGACTCGATATGGAATATCAATCTGAATACATCTTGTAAGTCTTTGAAAGGTATTCTCCTATTATGGGAAGATCCCGCCAACCAAAAGGATTTTGCACGCCAACCAAAGTTGTTTTACAACCCGCAGATCACCAAAGTTGAAGTCATCGTAGAAGGACAAGCCAATCAGCTATTTGCGCACGGCTTAGCGCAACACCAGCTCTGGGACGAAGCGAGGAAAATCTTCGCCGGCGGCCTCAAAATGCACCCTGAGACAAGCGCAGTCGCCAAAGAGCTAGGATTGTTCGATGTCAGTCTAGGCGAGTACTTGACGACAAAATTCTGCTTGTGGCTGGACTTCCGGACCTCCGACGATGACCATCTTCACGGCAGCGGTCGGCGTGTAGAGAACGGCTCTGAGGGCATCACTCTCCAGATCACGAAAGAGGCCGAACCTGCGGGACCACTGTACTGCTACGTTTATTTGGTTATGGACGGACAGCTGAACATCGACACCGGGAGATTCGTTAGTGCTGTTTATTAATTTCGCTTCGGAGGTCACGGGTAGCAAGCATCACCTGGATCTTTTCTCCCGGGCATGCCGGTGTGCTGGCGAATGTGCAGGCGGACAGATTGGCTGGATCGGCAGAACTTGGTGGAGTATTGATGCATGACAAGGCAGATGTGGTTGCGGCCTTGTGGGAGCACGTGTACACCTCGGAGGAGCAAATGGATCACCATAGTCTGGTTAGAATGAGGCAGCGAGGAGTGACGAGGGGATCTGGCCGACGCTCGACGCACAGGGGAAAGGCGAGACGGACATATAATCAGATTGCTACTGGAACTATTAGTGATGGAACTCTTCGCTGGTTGCCGAGGATGGGGACGGAGCGCTTATGGGAATGTCCCGAATGCTGTGATGTCGGTTCCTAGATCAATCAATCAATCAATCAACCATTAATGGAGTTCCCACTTAAGCCACACTCGGCCATCATCACGGGCCCCACATCGTGTGGTAAAACAGAATTCATTCTCGACCTCCTGGAAGGCCCGTACAGGGGTGTTTTCGAGCATATTGTCATTGCTTGTCCTTCGGTACGATAGAATGAAACATACCGGGCCCGGCTGTGGGTGTGGTCAGATCCCGGGGTCTTCATATTTGACCCCAGTGATCGGCTGCTCAAATGGCTAGAGGCCTTCTATAAAATGTTTCAGGGGACGCCGACATTATACATCATTGATGACTGCAGCGCAGAGGACGCTATTGCGCAAAAGCGGACTATGTTGACTTATCTAGCTTTTAGCGGGCGACATGCCCAGCAAAGTCTGTGGGTTCAAACCCAGAAGTACAACGCCGTTGCGAAAGGCCTCAGGGCGCATACACAGTGGGTGGCGTTCTTCCATTTCAAGGATGATAGCTTTGAAGACTGCCTGGACGAGAACTACGTCATCCACTCTCGGGAGGAACGTGATGGGGTGCGAAAGCAACTCGAAGCTAATGAGTTCTCAAAGCTGGTACTGAGGACCAAGTTCCCATTTTTTTTAGAAAGAGCTCAAAGCTGGTGAGGTTTGTTAGATACTAAGCATATGTTAAGCATCACCTAAGCATATGTTAAACATCAGCTAAGCATATGTTAAGCATCAGCTAAGCACCACTTAAGCATGTATGAAGCAGTGCTTTGTTACTCCGTAACAGCCTAAGTTGTATTACAACTGATATGCACACGTGTGCTTGGATGGGCTGTGCATTCCTATATTAGAGTTAGACGTTGGGTATTTGCAAACGCCGTGATGGATTGTGACACCATACTCGACCAGCTGTTACGTGAAGAGGCAAAGCCAGCAGAGTCTGCTCCAAATGCAACACCTACAACAACGCCACAGTCCGGACATGCAACACCACCTGCTACAAGGCCACAGTCCGGACATGCGTTGCATCGTGAAAGGCTGGCAGCACTTGCGGTTGGGGGACGTGCCGGGCAGTGTATAGGAGGTAAGTACTCCAAACTTACAGTGGAACAGGTTGAGGCCTTGCCTGATCAAGAAATTGAGAAGCTATATGCGAGGCACAAGGCGAGGCTTGGAGCTGCAATAACAAAGACCCTGGGCACGGCTATGCTACAGATGTACGCACACGTGGCAAGTATGTTCCTCCCCATTGCTGATAATCAAGCTTTGGTCACAGACCTGGAGGCCGACCCGTTTCTATGGCATGCGCTAAACACAGTTACACGTGAACTCTACCAAAAGTTCGTTATGTGCTTAGCACCTGCAACTGTCGCGCTAGCAACTTTTAGGCACTGCCATTTTGGACATATCTGCCCTAAGCAAGAACAAGATGGAGGAGGAGACCCCTGAAATTACTCCACAGGAGACGGCGAAACTAGCGACGAAAAGGACCCCAGAAAAGTTCCGGCTGGGGAGAGAGGAGCTGAGGCTCGAAAGAGTCGTGAAGCAGAGAGGCTGTCTCTAGCTCTGCAGCAGGCTGTTCGTGAGAAAAAACGAAAGTTAGCCCCGGAGCATGTGCAGGCCCCACCACCGCTGTTTCTAATGGTGCCAGTTGATTACCGTGGCTGGACTCCCTGGATTATCGGAGTGGCTGGCGTTGTCATTGTCGTCGGAGTAATTAGGCAGAAAATGCGGCGGACTAAAGCACCTGCCCCAACTGCGCCCTCCAAGTGACCGGATACTAACGTATTAAAGAATAGAGATCCATTTTATATGGAATAATGGCAGGCGTTGACGTGAAAGCTATTGTTAACGCCGTTTACCACGGCGCTGTGGTGGCTGCGCTTACGGTAGGCTCTGCAAAACTGATCAAGGTGATTTTCAAAGGGGCAACCTTGCCCAAGCTAGACGCTGATATGTATGACATTGGGATGATGGTTTTAGACACGTCCATCGCCTTAGCACTCCGAGATTTGCTTATCAAAGAGGGATTGATCCCCGCTGAGGTTTCTTCATGTTGATATTGAATGTGGAAATATGGACACACACATTTTTACTACACAACCCAAAATATAAGAGATATATTACCCCTTAACCAACTATATGACCGAGGAGGAGTGAAAATCAGCCGAGGTCAAGGTCAAATGGTGGAGGCTCCACCAAATGAGAACCGAAACCTACATTGTATACTACTCACTTGTTTATGGTGCGTACCCCTATATCGAATACAGCTTTAATTCCAAAATAATATATCTGGCTATGAGAAATATATCGAGTCAGAATGATAGTACCGAGGCGGCCCTCTCTTGCTGGGGTCGGTTCGGACCCCCTTAGGGTGCGAATGGGGGTTGGTTCGGACCCCCTATTGGAGCCCTTAGGGGGGCGACTGGGGGTCGGTGCGGACCCCTATTCGACAATCCTTAAGGTGGTGCTAGGGTGGCGGTATCGGTGCCCAACGCTGGGGTGTGGGGTGGTGGTATATGTGTGACTCCGGTTATACTACTACTATTGACGCGTCCTTGAAATCTTGTGGCATGGTCTCATTCATCCATATGTTTGTAAAGACTTGATGAAGCTGCTCTGTTAGGACCGGCCCACCTACCTTGAATATCTCAGCTGGAATGGAGTCAGGACCAGGTGCCTTGCCGCTGGAGAGTTGCTGGATGGCTTTGTTTACTTCCACTATGGTTGGCAGGTCATCAAGTGTCTCACTAGTGGGAACTTGAGGAAGACAGTTGATGGTTTCATTATCGAAGAAGGAAGTTGCATTTAAGATTATGCCGAAATGCTCTGCCCAGCGTTGAAGGGTTTCTTTCTTATCGGTGACCAATGTTCCCCCATCTGCACTGAGGAGGGAAACTATGCCAGGTGATGCAGGACCATAGACCTCTTTTAGTGAGTTGTAAAAGTTTTTCATATCATGTCAGTCAGCAAAGCCCTGAATTTCATCAGCTTTGCTGCTCAGCCAGGAGTCCCGCATGTGTCGAAGTTTCTGCTGCACTACTCTCTGAATGTTTTTGAAAGCATCTTTTTTATGTTGACTGTGGGTCATTCAAATGTGCCTTGAGAAGAAGATGTTTCTCGGCCAGCAATTGGTTGATGTCTTCGGAATTTTCATCAAACCAGTCTTTATGTTTTTTTTTTTGTTTTTTTTTTTTTTTGGGTGGGGGGTGGGGGGGGGGGGGGGGGGGGGGGGGTGGTGGACACAGGATTTCCATAGCAGTGTTGTAAATTATGTCCTTTAGGGATCTCCATTCTGTTTCTGTATCCTGTTTAGCTGCAGCATTGGGCTTAAGACGATGGTCTGTCCAACATTCGGCACCACGCATGGTATATATATATATACTCATTGTCTCAACCAGTCAGCTAGTGAGATTGAAGTGCATACAGAACACCGCTATGAGATGCACCAGATACATCCAGTAGTGCAATGGTTCTCAGCCGGTGAGGAATTCCCCCCCCCCCCCCCCCCCCCCCCCCCCCCCCCCCCCGGGGTAATTTTAGGATTTCCAAGGGGATGAAGACCATTTCAAGATCGTGTTAATACAAGAACCGATTGCTTGATATTGTTTTTCCCTTCATATTTACAGTTATATATTTCTCATCCTTCTAAAATTCATTTTATAACGTAAGTAGACCCACAAATCATGTTTAATGTGGATGGCTAGGCTTGTTTTAGTATATGCTATCACATTTGCCTTCCACTTTTACGTATACTTGTAGGGGTGGGGGATTTTTAGATAGGACATATGAAAAAAAGGGGGGGGGGTGACGTTCTGAAAATACGGTCAAGGGGGGCACGAGCCACATGTTTGATGGGAAGGGTGGGAATGGCGTTCTGAAAATATGTGAAGGAGGGCACGGGCCAAAAGAGGTTGAGAACCACTGCAGTAGTGTGTATGCCTACCATCCTTGATCTGCCACGTGTTGCTCGTAGGCTGAAGGTTGATGCAGGCGAAGGCGTACCTCAGAGTAGCTGCTGACACAGATCACCCTTTGCATGAGGCGCTGAATACATTGAAGCTTTGGCGACTGATATGAGGGAAATTGTGGATGGCTTAGGCGGAGTGGTGAGGAGAGAAACAGCCAGGCTTGTGCAAAGTTATATTCACATTGAGCAGCGAGTGCAGGGAGTGGCCAGCAGGGGCCACTGGTGGGTGTGGCCGAGACTGGATCCTCTAACCTCCGAAGCAGTACAGTGCGCCTAAGGGCGTCCATGGCGGTGACGCTCTTCCTCTTGGCGTGCTCCTGAGCACTTGCGGGTTTGTCCCGAGGGCTATGGTCTTAGGCACCCCAGGACTCACTATAACTAGGCCCCAAAATATATAACATATGCGGGTTTGTCTCGAGGGCTATGACTCTTAGGCATCCCATGACTCACTATACCCAGGCCCAAACATAAATATCAAGCACATTTAAGGGGGGGGGGGAAGAATTTTAGACCACATGAAGCCAAAAAACACGTGTTGTTGTGGTGGGTGTCATTTGGGAGACAGAGCACCTGTACATTTGTCCGGAGGGCTACGATGCTAGCAATAGGGGAAGGGCACAGCAAGGACACGAAACATTGTGCTGGGACATACATTTTCTTTTAAACACATGCTAAGCGGTCACCAGTCTACTTGTGGGATGTGGATTTTAATTTATGAGAATATTTTATTAAAAGTGTCTAGGGGATTTAATTTTATTCTCTATTATTTTAGCCACTGGAGGTGATCATGGAATTCAACCATAAACCCAAGAAGGAAAATGCTTCACTCCTGTTGATTGTATTTATGTGTAATTCTCCATTCCCACTTATCACCCTCCAAAGTTTATCAAGTGCTAGAAGACATTGATTGTTCACAACATATAAACAATCACTGGTGAACACCACATTTACTTGATGTACACATCAACAAATTTTGGACAAACAGTTCAAGTATTAAATCAAGATCTGCAGTTACATACATGAAAATGCTATAGTCTTATTGAAGTTCATAACAGGCATAGGAATGATTTGCTTTATCTCAACACATTTACCCCCTGTGCCCCATGAAAACAACAATGTTATTACAAACAACACAACAACCACAAATTGGGTCTACTCCTGGACCCACCTTACATAGTATAATTACTACCAAGCCCGACATTGCTTGACTTCGGTGATCGGACACGAACCGGTATTATAATAATTTAAAACGAGGTATGGCCGTAGACGTTCAATTGTGCCGCGTCACCTGAAGAGGGTAACGGGGTTGAACGACAAGTAATTTATGGACCCACCCACACCCTTAACTACACACAGACACAGACAGTCAGTTGTAGATAATAAGTGTGAGCTGCTGTCACCATTTCGGGTCACCACAACAACAACAACAAACACAACAACATCAACAACAACAGCACCACCACCAGCAACCCAACAACAACACCAGCATGATCAGCACTTAGTGGAGGAGGTGTGAACTCATGGCAATGTCAACAAGAGGGTTGCTAACCTGGGATATGATGGGTGGCCCTAAGAAGGGCCGGGGTGGGTGTGGCCGAGACGGCCATACAGTGCCTTTGAGGGCGTCCATGACGGTGACAGTCTTCCTCTTGGCGTACTCGGTGTAGGTGACAGCGTCATGAATGACGTTCTCTAGACATATATTGAGGACATCTAGGGTTTACTCATAGATGAGCCCGCATATGCGCTTGACACCTCCTCGCAGGGCCAGCTTCATCTAGAATGAGCATATTGCCCACATAATATTATTTATGCCCCAGCTGCTTCTTCTATATTGAACACCTTGATCAGATTGATGAGCAAGCAGCTTCTTCTAGAATGAGCACGTTTGGCACATGATCATATTTATGCCTAAGCTGCATCTTCGATAGTGAGCACGTTGCGCACATGATCATTGTTATGCCCAGCTACCTATTATAGAGTTAGCACGTTGCGCAGAGATGCGTGTGAGTTGGTGACGGAAGTGAGTGGATGGGTGCGGGATGTCTGTTTGTATGTATGTTGGCAGGATTGTGGGGGGGGGGGGTGTCAGCAGTGTTTGGAAGGGTTATTGAGGAGTATGTATGTGGATGGGTAGGGTTAGGGTTAGGGTTAGGGACACACGCACCCCTTGTTACATGCTATATAAGGTGTACAGACACCAGAGAGTCGTGTGTGTGAGTGTGGGTGATGGAACTGTGTGGACGGGTGCGGTATGTGTGTATGTGTGGGAGAGGGTGCCAGCAGTGTTTGGATTGGTGGTTCCCTCCCATGGCGGGAGTGTCGCAGGTGTGTGAGTGGAAGAAGTGTGTGCGAGATGTGTGTGTGGGGAAATGCGTGCGGTTGGGGATAAGTGTGTGTATGGTGGGGCATGTCTGAGTGGGACACACCCCAACCACCCATCTAAGCACACATCCCCCACCCTCACACACATCCTTCACCCACCCGCAAACCCAATTACACCTTCACCCACCCACACACACACATCATTTATCCACACCCAGCTCCCTTCCCACACAACAACACACTCACACAATCCCAAAGACACATCCCTCACCCACACACACATCTATCCACACATCTCCTACCCATCCACACATCCCCAACTACAAACACCCTCACCACCCACACATACATCCTCCATCCAGCCACACACATCCCCACCCAGCCAGACATATCCCCCACCCACACACATCTCCAAATCCATCACCCACACCCATCACACACAACTCCCCCAACCCACACACATCCCCCCCACACACTCACCCAAACACCCCTCACTCACACACACTCCGCACCCATCCACCCATCCACCCAAACATCCCACACCCATACACATCCCTCACCCACACACACACATCCCCAAGGGGAAGTTTAATTATGGGTGTATGGATGTATGGGTGAAATATGTGTGGGTGGGTGAGTGCTTTGTTACACGCATTATAAATTGTACAGAGCAGTCTAGCAATTATTCATTACACAGGCCTGGGCTTGTTAAAATGAGTGTACAGGAGCGTTCCACTCAGGGGTCAGGAAAGAGTGCAACGCATCGTCAACAAGGAGAAGTAACTGTGTTATTCCTCTCTACCAAAGTCACGGAAAGGTTCCCTCCCATGGCGGGAGGGTCAGAGGTGTGTGAGTGGAAGAAGTGTGTGTGGGGAAGTGCGTGTGGTGGGGAGATGTCTGTGTATGGTGGGGCATGTCTGAGTGGGTGAGGGATGTGTGTGTGGGCAGTTGCAGGATGTGTGGGTTGGTTGGTATGTGTCGTTGAGGGATGTTTAATTGTGGGTGTATGGGCGGATGAGTGGAAGATGTTTGGGTTGGTGAGTGTCGCTTAAAAGTCGACAGGGTCGACTTCAATGCACCGGGTTTTATCCCATATGGCTCGGTCTCTTTCCGCAACACGGAAAGCGTCGCACAAAGCACGAACTCCGTAGCTTCTAGCGAGGACCCACAGGAGTCTCCGAAACATTTAACTCGTAAACCGAAGGACGCGGCCTGGAATCGAACCCACAACCTTCGGAGCACGAGTCAAACGGCTTTACCACTTCGCCACAGAGACTCCCTGGTGAGTGTGACGTTACACGCAATATATTGTTTTAGCGCAACGTCAACACGGGAAAGTAACTGGTATTCCTCTCGAACAAATTCTAGGAAGGTTTCCCTCCCATGGCGAGAGGGTCGGAGGTTTGTGAGTGGAGGAAGTGTGTGCGGGATGTGTGTGTGTGTGTGTGTGTGTGTGTGTGTGTGTGTGTGCCGGATGTGTTTGTGTGGGGATGTGCGTGATGTTGGAGAAATGTGTGTGTATGGTGGGGCATGTCTGAGTGGGTGAGACATGTGTGTGTGTGTGTGTGTGTGTGTGTGGGTGGGAGCACGATGTGTGGGATGGTGGGGATGTGTCATTGATGGATGTTTAATTGTGGATGTATGGGTGGAAGATGTGTGGGTGGAAGAGTGCTTTGTTACACGCAATAAAAAGTGTACAGAGCAGTCTAGCAATTATTCGTTACACAGGCCTGGGCTTGTTAAAATGAGCGTGCAGGTGCGTTTCCCCCAGGGGCAGGAAAGAGTGCAATGCATCGTCAACAAGGAGAAGTAACTGTGGTATTCCTCTCGACCAAAGTCACGATGGCGGGAGGGTCAGAGGTGTGTGAGTGGAAGAAATGTGTGTGGGGACGTGCATGTGGTGGGGAGATGTGTGTGTATGGTGGGGCATGTCTGAGTGGGTGAGGAATGTTTGTGTGGGCGGTTGCAGGATGTGTGGGTTGGTGGGGATGTGTCGTTGAGGGATGTTTAATTGTGGGTATATGGGCGGATGAGTGGAGGATGTTTGGGTTGGTGAGTGTGTGGATACACGCAATATATCGTTTTAGCGCAACGTCAACACGGGGAAGTAACTGTGGTATTCCTCTCGAACACACTCAAGGAAGGGTTCCCTCCCATGACGAGAGGGTCTTGATTTATCATTTTGGCTGTCCAATTAATTTTCAGCATTCTTCTGTAAAACCACATCTCTGGAGCTTCCAGGGATTTTTTTCCCTGTTTACTAATCGTCCAGGATTCGCAGCCAACACTTTTTTCTAACTTTCAAGGACAATGCTTTATTGCACAAACCGTTCTTTATTTGATACAATGCAGATTTTGCTTAGCCTATTCTGTTCTTTATCTCAGTGATGCATCTTCCATCTGAAATCATCTATGTACTTAGACATTTGATTTTCTGCACTTGCCCCAAAATAGTTTCCATTATTTTATTTGCACATTTAGGCACAATCTGTTTCTTGAATATCACCTCACCAACTATTATCGGCACCAAATACTAGCTGCGGTCTCAAAATTTAAACCAACAAAATAAGACAACAACAACAAAAGACAACAACAACAAAACACAACAAAAAACAACTAAAAACAACAACAGAAAAACAGACAAAAAAGAATACAACCAGACAAAAAGACAACAAAAAGACAAAGACATACAACAAAGACAACAGACAACA
>JACEFZ010012338.1:0-30564 GCA_014155875.1 Cepaea nemoralis | reverse complement strand
CATCTGATAAGAGAGGGAACATTAAAAGAGGAATGTTAAGGACGCTTTTACGTGCTGTAAAGAGCATTGGACATATGGCTCCAGACCCATGACCTTAATAGTCCAATCAGCACACAGTGGGTGATGTGGTTAGCATCACGTGGACCACCTTTACTTCTCAAGATATTTCCTGGTACCCATTTTATGCTGGGTCATTCTGGGAGTTCAATTTAAAAAATTTGAATCTGCTACAATTGAACCCATGAAGACTGGGCCAGAAGATGAGTATGCTTATGACCGAAAAATTTTCCGGAAGGTTGTTATGGGAGCAAAGTTCTGCAAAGGACATGCTACTGAATGAATGAATGAATAGTCGTTTAGTCGTTTAGTCGTTGGATCAACATCACGGCACACGGTTTAACCCATAAGTGCTCCGTTTTCCTCTTAACTCAAACCTGAGTCTGGAGAAACTCAGCTCAATGCATGAACTCCGTTGCATCGGCGAGGATCCTGAAGTACTTTGGGTAGATTTTTAACTCGAAATTTTGCCTGGGCAGCGCCGTTAGGCTACTCTTTTTCGATTTCCAACTGCCAAGGGATTTTTTATGTGTGCAACAATACACATGGGCATCCGATCTCACTACCCAGAGACTAGGGGAAATTTTTTTACTGGAAGTCCAGGTGGATTTTTTAAATAAATCCTGGTCCTCACCGGGGCCTGAACCCGGGACCTCCAGCACTCGAGGCGGACACCACACCTCGAGACCTCTCAGCGCCCCTATAGAGAATGTCATCTGAATGAATGAATGAATGAATGAATGAATGAATGAATGAATGAATGAATGAATGAATGAATGAATGAATATTTATGCTTGTATTATTTACTTTTTTAAAATTTATGGCCTGATTATTTTTAGCCTATTGTTTATAGTCTTATTATTCCACAGGTGAGGATAAACCGTTGTCAGCACCGCCACCTAGGCCAGCTGCCACTCCAAAATCAGATCCCTCATTGCGGAAGTCAACTTCTGTACAAGGAATTCAAATTTCACCACAGCAACAACTACAAGCTCAGTTTAGCTTGCTCGAGTCATCTAACAGACCAGCCACAATCAATCAACCACCTGCACAGTCTCCAGTTTCACATCAGGCTCCTAAGAGACCACCACGCTTGCCATCTTCTGGTTTGCATGGACGTAAAACAACAGCCAATGTTCAAGAGGCAAGTCCAAAGCTGGGCGCAGACTCTGAGATCCAGTCATCGCCAAAGGAGACTCCAATGAAGAATAAGAGTCATGATGCAGGGAGCCCAAAAACCGAACCAGCATTACCAAAGCCAAAACCCACACCCAAACCAAGACCGGTATCTGTCAGGTCACCTGGATTCAAAACAGACTTGACCTCTGAAAACATTGTAAATAAGGATGTTAATACGAAAACTTGTCCTCCAGATCTGTCCAGTCCATCACATGACACACAGGAAGAAATTAAAACTCAAACGTCACAGTGGTCACCGGTCACAAACGATGAGAAAACAGGTCAAAATCAGCGGCTTTCATTAGCGCCTGTCCCTCTAAGAAAGCCGCCACGACTAACAGAAAGTACACATAAACCTGAGACAGTGCCTGCGACAGATATCTCAGAAAAGACAGTCAAGCAAGACAATACTACTGATGTTGGTCGGAGAAACAGTCCGCAAGAGCACCTGTAAGTGATTGTTGATTAGCAAAGTGGCTGTTCAATTGTGAGTGGTGTTTAAACAGTATTTCCAACAGATCATAGCAGCTGCTTAGTGAAGGAAGTATCAAAATCATGTCTACTTTTTTCTCCTCCTGCTCCTCCTCCTCTTCCTCTTCTTCTTGTTCTTCTTCTTGTTCTTCATCTTGTTGTTGTTGTTGTTCTACTTATTTGCCGTCTTCTTCTTCTTCTTCTTCTTCTTCTTCTCCTCCCTCCTCCTCCTCCTCCTCCTCCTCCTCCTCCTCCTCCTCCTCCTCTCCTCCTCCTCCTCCTCCTCCTCCTCCTCCTCCTCCTCCTCCTCCTCCTCCTCCTCCTCCTCCTCCTCCTCCTCCTCCTCCTCCTCCTCCTCCTCCCTCCTCCTCCTCCCCTCCTCCTCCTCCTCCTCCTCCTCTCCTCCTCCTCCTCCTCCTCCTCCTCCTCCTCCTCCTCCTCCTCCTCCTCCTCCTCCTCCTCCTCCTCCTCCTCCTCTCCTCCTCCTCCTCCTCCTCCTCCTCCCCCTCCTCCTCCTCCTCCTCCTCCTCCTCCTCCTCCTCCTCCTCCTCCTCCTCCTCCTCCTCCTCCTCCTCCTCCTCCTCCTCCTCCTCCTCCTCCTCCTCCTCCTCCTCCTCTCCTCCTCCTCCTCCTCCTCCTCCTCCTCCTCCTCCTCCTCCTCCTCCTCCTCCTCCTCCTCCTCCTCCTCCTCCTCCTCCTCCTCCTCCTCCTCCTCCTCCTCCTCCTCCTCCTCCTCTCCTCCTCCTCCTCCTCCTCCTCCTCCTCCTCCTCCTCCCTCCTCCTCCTCCTCCTCCTCCTCCTCCTCCTCCTCCTCTCCTCCTCCTCCTCCTCCTCCTCCTCCTCCTCCTCCTCCTCCTCCTCCCTCCTCCTCCTCTCCTCCTCTTCTCCCCTTTCCTCCTCCTCTCCTCCTCCTCCTCCTCTTCCTCTTCTTCTTCTTCTTCTTCTTCTTCTTCAGCTCTTTATATCCTGTTGAAGCCTAGGCCCACAGCCAACCCATGCCAAAATGTCCAGATTGCTCATTTTGGCTGCCCAATGAATTTTCAGCATTCTTCTATAAAACCACATCTCCAAGGAACTTAACCCAACCTCATAAACAGAGTATCATTAGCTGGCAAAGAAATGGAATGATGAAAGGGGCTGGTTACCCCATTTCATAATTTAGTCACCCAGTATAAATAAACGTCTAACACTTCACACCCCTCTATTTGTATAGGGTGTATTTGTAATGACTGTGCAGTGTTTAAAAATATTGCTGGTCCAAGTTTTGTATTTACCTATTATGTTACATGAACTTTACAGAGGGTAAATACAAAACTTGGACTGGCAATATTCTCAAACACTGCACAGTCATTAAAAATACACCCTATATTTGCTGTAAGATTTTCTTGACTATTAACACATCGTTCGATTGCATCACCTGAGAAAGTATTTAATTGTATTTGTTTCTTCTTTAGGCCAGCAGTACATAAACTCCCACCAGCAGTACCTCCAATATCTCATACATCTGGTTCTAAACCATCACCTATAGCTGTAAGAAAACCAGACACTTCATCAAATACAAGTACTCATATTGATCACAAATCAGGTATGTGCCTCAATATGTCCTCTTGCTAATGTTATTATTGCATCTTTCAGCCTTCTCTTTGATCGTATTTTTCAGTGTTTTCTAATTTTGACTTTCTTACTACACCGACTTGTTTTCATCCATCTTTCTGGCGCTGTGGCTTACAGGTTGCTGAGATGGGACAGTTTCATAATTCCCCAACATACTGAGTCCAGGGTTTGAAATCAGCTGCATGTGATTTGGAAGTCGACAGCTTTGCGTTGATTTGAGTGGTATGGGCATTGGCCTTTCAGAAAGCAATGGAAAACTACTTAATGAAAATTGTTTGGTAAATCACAAGCAGCTAATAAATACTAAGGTTGGCTGTAATGTCCTCTAAAGGACAAGCAACTAACTTTTTAAACTCTTGTATCTTTCATTCAGCACTCTAACAGGTCTATTTTCTTTCATCAGTCTGTATTCTTTCATTCAGCACTCTTAAGAGTTTCTTTTCTTCCATCAGTCTGTATTCTTTCATTCAGCACTCTAACAGTTTCTTTTCTTCCCTCAGACTGTATTCTTTCATTCACCACTCTGTTTTCTTCCCTCACAATGTATTCTGTCATTCACCACTCTAAGAGTTTCTTTTCTTCCCTCAAACTGTATTCTTTCATTCACCACTCTAACAGTTTCTTTTCTTCCCTCAGACTCTAATTTTTTCAAAATAAACGTGCTGGCCACCCGGGACGCTCAGTGAAGAGCACTCACGTGAGAGAGCTGGCAGACGGTAGGACAGGAACAATGGGGAGCGAACCGGCGCGAGCTGGCCCGCTTGCACCTGAGATCCAACTACAAGCTGTTTAACTGCAACAACTTTAACATACGCTATTGGAGCTCTAGAATTGCCACAGTTATCAAGTAGGATTGTGTCATCTAAGGAACCTCGACTGATTTAATAAGCCATTCGTGGTTTCACCGTGAGACAGTGTGAACTTAGACATGCATGGCTTAATCTTTGAGACAAGCATGTGACTACTGACAGGATCAACAAGATATCTTTCGGACAGACAGACCATTCATCCACATGCAGGCCCAGAATTGCATCGCTAAAGCACACCCTTCCGGTACCCGGTGATACATGCAAAACCATGACGAGCTTCTAAGCTACGCCAGCAGGACTGACCAAAAGGCTGTACCATCTTACTGACTGCAGGCCCACTGCTCATCAAGAGAGAGAGAGTGGGCGCTTATCGAAACTTTGTCGAACGGTCGTACAAATTTGCTCTTTCGCCCGCTCAAACCACGACTCTGGCTTCACGATGCGGTTACATTCTCGAAGCGCCTGCCTCACTAACTTGCGTCGGCTGGGAATATCCCGACTGGGTGCACCTCACACAACCATAAGAGACAATGAATACTAGATGTGGAACCGATGTTGCGAGCCAGACCAGTTTAGTTTATTGTAAATCTTTGTAAAACTAAACTAAACTGGTCTGGCTCGCATCTGGCTAGCGTTCAGTTTAGTTTAGTTTACTAAACTAAACTTAACTAAACTAAACTAAACGCTAGACCTGGGACTGATCTTGCGAACCAGACCAACCCTCACATGCACTCATACCAGCTTCTTGTAGTCTATCTCTTGAAATTATCCACCCACATATAATAACATTGTCCTCCTCTTGTCCCTCTCAGCTAAGCCATGTTTCCTGTGAAAATTAATATCTTGATCAACATTCATGACTGAAATATCAACAGCAGATTTGCTGTGAAATGCTTTGTGTAAGATCTCTTCCTTTTCTATCTCTAATCATACAGTATTTGCTAATTTCTTTCATTTCTAATGAAGCATCATCAAATACCCAGAAAATGCCACCAGCGCGACCAGCAATATCAGCTCCAGCTAGAGGAAAGTCCATGGCCATTGGTGAAAAGAATTCACCTGTGCCTGATAGCATTTCAAGGTAAGATGGACATCCATGTCTGTTAGTGGTAGATTCCATCTGTCTCTGAAAGCATTTCAAGGTAAGATGGACATCTGAATATGTTAGTGAAATATTCCATCTGTCTCTAATAGCATTTCAAGGTAAGATGGGCATTAAGGTAAGATGGACATCCAAGTCTGTTAGTGGAAAATTCCACCTGTCTCTGATAGCATTTCAGGTAAGATGGACATCCATGTCTGTTAGTGGTAGTATTCCATCTGTCTCTGAAAGCATTTCAAGGTAAGATGGACATCTGTATATGTTAGTGGAATATTCCATCTGTCTCTAATAGCATTTCAAGGTAAGATGGGCATTAAGGTAAGATGGACATCCAAGTCTGTTAGTGGAAAATTCGACCTGTCTCTGATAGCATTTCAAGGTAAGATGGACATCCATGTCTGTTAGTGGTAGATTCCATCTGTCTCTGAAAGCATTTCAAGGTAAGATGGACATCTGTATATGTTAGTGGAATATTCCATCTGTCTCTAATAGCATTTCAAGGTAAGATGGGCATTAAGGTAAGATGGACATCCAAGTCTGTTAGTGGAAAATTCGACCTGTCTCTAATAGCATTTCAAGGTAAAATGGACATCCATATCTGTTAGTGGAAAATTCCATCTGTCTCTAATAGCATTTCAAGGTAAGATGGACATCCATGTCTGTTAGTGGAAGATTCCATCTGTCTCTAATAGCATTTCAAGGTAAGATGGGCATTAAGGTAAGATGGACATCCAAGTCTGTTAGTGGAAAATTCCACCTTTCTCTGATAGCATTTCAAGGTAAGATGGACATCAAGGTAAGATGGACATCCAAGTCTCTGATAGCATGTTAAAGTAAGATTGACATCCATGTCTGTTAGTGGAAGATTCCATGTGTCTCTGATAGCATTTCAAGGTAAGATGGACATCCATGTCTATTAGTGGAAGATATCACAAACATCAGAAAAGGCAGTTGACATTTCTTGGCCACATTACGAGAACAGGAACAACAAGAGAATATTCTGGACAGCTTTTGTTTTCATGGCATGAAAGGTGCCAACATACAAACTGATACACACTGTTGACGATCACAAGATGAGGATAAGCATAATTACCCATGCCTGTCAGCAAGGCACTTTATGATGACCACTCTTTGGACTCAGTAGCTTGACATGACATCTTACACGTCATTTTAACAAGTTTTCAATAACAAGTTAACATTCTTGTAATATTTATGAGAAATTTACTCACAGGTAATGGCTAGCATTTATAGAAGGCATGTTGCTATTAGTTAGGTCGACAGATCATCCTCACTGCACATCAAACCAGTCAGTCCACAAGTGCTCAGATCAACTCCTCAGTAAATCCCACAGTGTGTAGCGGCTCACGACACCAGTTCTGTGTTGTTTTATTAATCGTCTCTGGCTTCCTGCATAGTGTTCTTGTCTGGCTACACCTCTTTTAACTTTCTGTTCTTGCAGTCTGACCATGGTTGTAGATTCACAGTCATCACTTGGTTCTCACAAATGACTTACTTCTTGTAGAGCATTCAGTATATCAGTTTGCTCCATGGCTTGTCCACCGTCCACAGTAGCCTTACCTGCAAGCCTGTCGGCCCGCTCATTTCCTTTTACACCCACATGCCGTGGTACGAAAATGAAACTAATCTTTGCCAGCCATGACCGCTCCAGAGACAACAATCGCTGTCTCCGGATCCACCCCATCTCTATCTTCCTGAGCATACTCATTGAGTCAACAAGGAAACATGTTGATATTTCTTTCCTATACCTTCAGTGAGTGCTGTTCAATGCCTGTGATGTAACTCTCATGATATTTCAGTGACCTCCAGAGTTCCTGGCAATTGACATGCTTGTGTATATTGTACTGTTCAGCATGTTTCACATTTTTTTTTTGCCAGCTCATCCAATGTGAAGAAAGTTGACACCAGAAAGCCATCACATCCTGCAGCTTCTAGAAGTCAGAAAACATCTGCAGGTGAGACTTTTTCTGTCTCTGAAATAATGCTACTACTACTGGCACCTGGCCGTCTTGACAGATGATTATTTGTTACATTGTGCTTCAAAAAAGGCACAATAACTTCAACCCACGGTGGGGACTAGGGATGGAGTTATACCTCTTCATAGAAAAAAGCCTGGGCTGAATTGTAGAGACCATGTGTTTCCCATGCAGCGTGATTCCTCTCTCAGCCTGCGTAGTTTACTCCAGAGGAAAGGTAACACCAATACATCTTGAACAAGACAAGCTGCAGAAGCTGCCGGATCAGCAAAACAATACTCTGTCTTCCTGTCTAGGAGCTTCCATCCTAGACCATAGACCTAGCCAACCAAGGCATAGGGCCTGGTCTGCCCTGCCATGCCATTTAGTCTTTAGGTTGCATTACCTCGCACTAGGATGGCACAATGTGGGGTGTTGGGTTTGATGAGCTCTGCCCAACATTTGGCGCTAACAGAAAGCAGGTAGTACCATCTACTGTCATACGGTAGCTCAGTCATGTCTAAGACCTGACCTGTTACATTCTCTGAAATTAATGCAGCTACTCTCTCTCTCTTTTGTTCGCTCGCTTAAACTCGAGCCTAGTCCTTACACACTGTTTAAAGTAGTAAAGGACTGAGTTTTGCTACTAATTCATGGCCGCATAATGGACAGTGAACAGGTTTTCTGTAAGAGCAGTCTGGGTTCAACACACACACACACCACCCCCCCCCCCCCCCCCCCCCCCCCCCCCCCCCATATTGAGGAAGATGGTTCTCTGACCTCATGCACTATATGCACTATAAGGGCTCTACCCACTTTGTGAAATGGGTATTGTAGATTTCACTGAGCAGGAATGATGGTGGGAACAGCTGGTAAGATTCATGGTTGAGAAAGATAATGGAGGGCAGTGAGAAAAGATTTTCGGTAGTTGGGTGATTTGGCAGGGAAAGATGTCGGTACATGAATTGATAAATATGATTAGTTAATGAGAGCTGTGGAACAGCATGATCACCCTGACCAGTTAGCAAGGTTCTTGATAATGTGAAAGGGAAATAGTCACCCTTCTTCATAATGTCAAGACGTAGTATATTTGAAATCCTATCATTTGACACTGTTTGAGGCAGTATTTGCCAAGAGAAACCTGTTCACTCATTCTTTTCTTAATTGCTATACTTTATATTATTATCATCATGAGCCCTGTTATAGGCGTTCATGCATATCCACATATGTCAGTCGCTAATTGTTCTGGATCAATTCTGCAAATGGTATACACCATGCCCCCCGGGAAGGTTAACCCGGTCAACAAATGCCCGCAGAAGTCGGACGTGTCGGCCTAACGGCACAAGAATGCAGCTCTGCTGTAAACAGGCACAACGCAGTCACATCCAAAAAATAAATCCAGATGAACGCAGAAGAAGAAGTATAAACCATGCCACCATCCTGGTCCAATGTGTGGTCTCTTCTCTGTCAACTATGTCTTAGTATTCCTCGCACAAACCATGTCTCTGGTGCTGCCTCTATTGTCTGAACCATTTCATTTCTGATTGTCCAGCGCTTACAACACGCAGAGGACCAGGTCAGACACAACTGTTGGGTAAGTGGATTTGTGTACTGGTCATGATATTTCTGTTTTCATGACTCTTGTGAAGGTCAGCATGGCCGAATAGATAAGAGTGTTTGCTCTTAAACTTCCTGTGTGCTGATGCCGAGGTGGAGGGTTCAACAATTACATGATCAGTTGGACTAAAAAGTTACTATTTGTCCTTGATTTGGGGACGTAATTTACAAGCACCTCAGATGTCGGAGTGGGTTCACCTGATGGCAGGAGACAATGGTAATAGGGAAAGCTAATCCACTTACAAAAATCAACCAGAGCACGCAAATTAGTAGCACGTATATGGAGTACGCTTGAGTTCAAAGCTAGCGGATGTTTAATTTCTTTAAAAAATGACTTGTAAAAGATTCTTTTGTTTATCTTTGTGTTACATCATCCTTTAAATATCACAGTGTAGCCTTGACATTGAAAACAATTGGCCTGAGTGTTCGGCGATTACTATAAATAAAGCATATATAAATTTGTATTTTTTTTGGGAACTATTATGCAAACTACCAATGGCAAACTACTGAGCAAAAGTTACTTATTAACTCACAAACAGCCAAAAAATGCCAGGGTTGATTGCAGTGTCCTGTAAAGGACCTGCAACTATCTAACCATACATTCAGTTTTGCTAACTTTGTATGACAATCCTTTTTCCACGCTCTCCTCATCCACCTAGTCAAGAATGATTCGGATGCTTTTTGATTAACACCATCAAAATTGTTTTATAAATATTTCCAGAACATCCCCCGGTACCCAAGCGGCCAGGTCCTGGTCACCCATTGTATCATTACATGTCGGGGCAGCCTCATGGCATAGCAAAGCATGACTACACTGCCACCCAGCTTGATGAGCTCTGTTTTTCCGTGAGTAACAGATTTACAAGAGATTAACGTGAATAACATTAGGATGTTTAAAACATACTGTACTGGCACTTGGAAGTCTTAAGAGATGCTAGTTTGTTACATTTGAGTCCCCGACCCTCCATACAGTTCATCAAGGACCATAACAAATGAGGACGTTAATGACGGTCAGTTATATCCTTCAGGAATGCGTTATGCACATATACAACAAATAACATATACACAAATATGCACATATATAACAAATAAGGATGTTAAAGACAGTCAGTTATATCCTTCAGGAATGCGTTATGCACATAATTTGAGTCGCCGACCCTCCATACAGTTCATCAAGGACCATAACAAATAAGGATGTTAATGACAGTCAGTTATATCCTTCAGATATGCATTATGCATATATATTTGAGACCCTGACCCTCCATACAGTTCATCAAGGACTATAACAAATGAGGACCATAAATTACAGTCAAGCATATACTTCAAGAGCTGATATTCCTTCATGCATTCAGGCCTACACAGTGTAATAGCCTTATCACATCACTAACCCTTAGCAGGAAACTGCTTTGGGACAAATTTAAAAAAATAAAAATCCTTCATGTATGTGTTATGTACATACCATACATTGAGACCTCACAGCACTATACAGCTTATCAAAGAACATAACACATGAGGACCATCAAATCAACTGTGAATATGGCACTGGATGATGGGCTAATGACGTTATGGTCCTTATTTGCTATGGTCCTTGGTATGCTGTATGGAGGTCTAACAGCCATTAGGACAATAGTAAAGTGTAAGGCTGAATCTTGGTTGGACATCTGAGTAAGAAGACAAGAAGAAGAAGATGATGATGAAGCATGGTGACATAGTTGTTACCAACAAGTTTGTCTGATGGGGGTGGGTATGTTGTAGATAGACTGGGGACAGTCAAAGACTAGGGAAAGCAAATTTGGAAAAAAATACTGTAGAAATTGGATGTGCTGGGCCCACAGACTTGATGAAGCAGTGCAATGTAATTAGCTTTATGGTGGCGTCACACATGAACAAAAATAAGATCTTGAAGATTTACCATGAGTGTCATGGCCTGGAAATTTTCTAGACCTTGTCTGGGTTCATTACTGGATATACTATGAATGATAAATACTTCCATAGTGAGACTAGTGTCTGCCCAAGATACCCCACGTGGGGGTGTAGAAAAGGGTGTTGGTCAGTACGAATGCAGTCTACATAAATACCTTTACCTCCCACCAGTGGAAATGATGAATAAGATGGTTCCAAATCTTTACGTCATCAGACTGGATAATTGTAGCGTAGCGTCAGCTACGATGATAAGGAATCTATCAAAGTTGCTGCGGATAGACTTTCTAAGAATAGAAAAATAAGTCACTGGAGAAGACAAGACTGAATAGCTCGTACTTCTAGATGGAGTAAAGGTCCCAGAACAAGTCTAATCTTCTGAAAGTGTTCAGGCAGACAGGAATGGCGTACAACTATACTTGTATGATAAAGACAGTCTGCCAAGGTTGTCTAGCTATGTGCCTGAAATATAAAGCTCGAGCCCCCAAACTCTAATCACTCTCACCGACACAGAGAAAGACAGAGTAAAATATTTAAAAGAGACAAACTTTCGTATATTCTCACTCTACTATGACTAAGGTTACTAAGTAAGGTAACAACTAGCGGTTGTAAATTTTAGAAACTAACAATGTTACATTTTAATCAAATAATACACGTTGGGTGCTCCACGGGAGTCAGCCCTGTACATGAAAAGTGGGTTACAATTCCCTCTATTATATTATTATCATATCTTGCTAGAAGGTTGCATCAACTAAACTTTTTAATCACGGATGTAACTTTGGCGTGAACTAGGTAGATGGTGGTGAGTGATGCTTCACAAGAGTCAGTCACACAGGTTGGCGCATCTAAAGCTTGGCGCTGAAGGTGTCAAATCTGTGAAATATATACAGCGAGAGCAAGTGACTCTTCTGTCGAAACATCTGTAAGCATCGGCCATGGATTGTTCCTGATGGCCGATTACATCTCATAAATCATGCAGAAACAAAATAGCATGAGCCATCTGTCCCTGCTCCCTATCATTCCCTATCCTAGGATAAATAGAAAAACTCTGACCTAAGGAAAACAGCTCAATAAAATCATTCTATGCTTCCTTATAAGTGAATATAATAATTATTCAGTAATAATTAAACATATAATCATATAATACATATAATAATTATATTATTAAAATACAATAATTACAAAGTAATCTAGAGGTAGATACATATACAATCTATTAAACAGATTACATATTATAGATATTTATGTTCAAATTCTGAGGCTATATTCCTAGCATATATTTAATAATTATTCTATGTAACGTATATTTTAAAATACACCCAATTTAGGTAATTATCATAATAGAGTATGATAGACTGAAAGTAAATGGAGTGGCAGGCAAGAACAGTACTGCGAATTGGTGAGAAATCACAGATAAGAATTAATGAAAATACCTAAGGTCTCCCACGCTAGTATTTGACATTCGTACACGTGTTTAGGAAGATTTCCTATTTTCGCGGCATCGGAATATTCATTATTAACTGTAATTATTTGCAATCACTATCACATCCTTGAAATATCACTGCTGAAATGCCTCATGTTATTTCCTAAACTAACGGCTCGATTAGTGTGGCCTATTCTACTGCTATACGGACTAATCGAAAATGCATTCTATCTGACTTGATCAAGTTTACAACTATCTCAAATCGTCTATATCGCTCTAAATCTCATGTAAAGGTAATTTCCTACGCAGTTACGTTTTACCCTTTTCCCTGCGTGTTTAGTAAACTACCCGTACGAAGTATAATATACGCGATCGCGTTAAGTCGGTAAAATAACCTATTATCGGCGGTTTCCACTACTTTAACTACACACAGAAATATCGGGCGCACACGACAATATTATCGATACAAATAGCTATATGTTACCCTTCTAATCTTCTGACCACACTTGTCGGGTACGAAAGCTGCTCTAGGAATCTCTCTAATATATCTAAATATATTTATGGCTGTAATACGCACCAAAGATAAAAACTCTTAACACTTTATAAGTATTTTCTAAGAGCCTAGTGACTAGCATATGTTTCTACACCGACGTCTGGACTGCAAAAGGCCGAGTTTCGCTATCTCTCCCCTGACCGGAAGTGGCCGTGCCAGGGAGTTCACTGTCATTAATTTCTCCGACCAAATAGTGAAATTGTCGTAGCCAAATTTGTAGATTTGGCTGGGTACACTACTTTGTAAATTAAGCCTCTCCCCCTATACTAATGTACAAGTATTTATTCATATTAAATTAATAACATTAAATAGCAGTAGATTTATGCTATAGACATGGACTATCTATACATAGATAAATAGGAATAAAAACGAATATAGATTCTTATATAATTACATAAGGGTTTTTAAGGGATTCTTCCCCAACTTAAGCAAAAGAGGATGGAGAAGCTGGAGACTTCGTCACAATAATGTGCAATTATATGTTTATACTTAATGTTATGAATGAGAATTGGGTAAAGTATGAAAGATGACAGATAAGAAGGGTTGATTATTTGATTGGTGTGTGTGCTTAGTACTTAGTTCTTAATTATTCTTGTGTGCTCAATATTCAACCCTTGTGTGCTCAAATCTCAACTCTTGTGGACTCAAATCTCAACCCTTTTGTGCTCAATACTCGATCCTTGTGTGCTCAATTCTCAACCCTTGTGTGCTCAGTTCTCAATCTTTGTGTGCTCAGTTCTCAATCTTTGTGTGCTCAGTACTCAATCTTTGTGTGCTTAATACTCAATCCTTGTTTGCTTAATACTCAATCCTTGTGTGTTAAATACTCACCCCTTGTGTGCTAAAACTAAATACTCAGTCTTTGTGTGCTCAATACTGAATCCTTGTGTGCTAAATACTCAACCCTTGTGTGCTCAGTACTCAATCCTTCTTGTGTGCTGAGATCGCAATCCTTCTTGTGTGCTGAGTCTCAGTTCTTAACCCTTGTGTTCTCAGTTCTTAACCCTTGTGTTCTCAGTTCTGATTCTTTCTTGTGTGCTCAGTTCTCAAGCTTCTTCTATCATCATTATCTCAAACTCTAGAAAGGAGACACTGTGATATTAGTAAAAGAAATCGATGAGCAGTGGATGATTGGCAGGACAGGAGACAACGAAGGCATGTTTCCAGCAGCATTTATTGACATAAGGTGTCCTCTCAACATGGAGGTAAGTAACAGATCATCACGAAGGTAGATTTTTGTCTCGTTATTTGGATACACTTCATCAAACATCTGGTCCAGTCTAATAGATGTGTGCACATATTTTGTTAGATCTGCCTGCCCTAGCTTTGGCTGTTGTTAGTTTATAGTCTACTTGCTAGGTAAAGGTGTCTGTTAAGCTGGTTTCTGCATTTTCTCCTGTTCATCTTGTGAGACGCTGCCAGTGGTTTGTTGCTACCACCTTCATAGCTCTTTGAGTTATGGGTAGACAAGCCCCTCTACCACTACAATGTGGAGACAAGAGGACACAAGACCACTACAAAGTGGAGACATAGGAACATAGTCTTTTTTATCACTACAAAGTGGAGACATGAGGACATACAGTCTCTTCTACTACTACAAGGTGGAGACATGGGGACATGCAGTCTCTTCTACCACTACAAGGTGAAGACATGGGAACATAGTCTGTTCTACCACAACTAGGTGGAGACATGGGAACATAGTCTCTTCTACTGCTACTTGGTGGAGACATGGGAACATAAGTCTCTTCTACCTCTACTAGGTGGAGACATGGGAACATAGTCTCTTCTACTACTACTAGGTGGAGACAAGGGAACATACAGTATCTTCTACCACTACTGTGTGGAGACATGGGAACATAGTCTCTTCTACCACTACTAGGTGGAGACATGGGAACATACAATCTCTTCTACTGCTACTTGGTGGAGACATGGGAACATACAGTCTCTTCTACCCCTACTGGGTGGAGACATGGGAACATACAGTATCTTCTACCACTACTATGTGGAGACATGGGAACATAGTCTCTTCTACTACTACTAGGTGGAGACAAGGGAACATACAGTATCTTCTACCACTACTATGTGGAGACATGGGAACATAGTCTCTTCTACCACTACTACTAGGTGGAGACAAGGGAACATAAGTCTCTTCTACCACTACTAGGTGGAGACATGGGAACATACAGTATCTTCTACCACTACTATGTGGAGACAAGGGAACATACAGTATCTTCTACCTCTACTATGTGGAGACATGGGAACATAGTCTTTTCTACCACTTCTATGTGGAGACATGGGAACATAGTCTCTTCTACTACTACTACTAGGTGGAGACAAGGGAACATAAGTCTCTTCTACCACTACTAGGTGGAGACATGGGAACATACAGTATCTTCTACCACTACTATGTGGAGACATGGGAACATAGTCTTTTCTACCACTACTAGGTGGAGACATGGGAACATAGTCTCTTCTGCCACTACTAGATGGAGACATGGGAACATAGTCTCTTCTACCACTACTAGGTGGAGACATGGGAACATACAGTCTCTTCTGCCACTACTCATCATTGGCACCTTGCCGTCTTGACAGATGATAGTTTGTGCTTTAAAAAGGCATAATAATTTTTACGTATGGCGGTAGCGAATGTGACTGATAAGGCCAATTCCCGCTGTAAATGTCCGTTCACAGTGGGTGCATGTGAACACGTGGTCATTTCCACCATCATGCACCATCTTACGTGTCACACGCTCGGTGTGTGACTTATCTGCAATAATTTTCTAACCACTACTAGGTGGAGATATAGGAACACACAGTATCTTCTACCACTACTAGGTTGAGACATGGGAACACATACTTCTCTATCACTGCAAGGTGAAGACACAAGTCCCTCCACCACTACATGGGGATATACTGGTGTCTTCACCACTAGAAGATGTAGACATTATGACACATAAGCCCCTCTATCAATACAGTGGAGACGTGTACACACAGGTCCTCTACCATTACAAGGTTAGGAGACACACAAGCTGTCCTACCACTACAATGTGAGGAGACATGAGACACACAAGCTGTACTACCACTACAATGTGAGGAGAAATGAGACACACAAGCTGTCCTACCACTACAATGTGAGGAAACATGAGACACACAGGCTGTCCTACCACTACAATGTGAGGAGACATGAGACACACAAGCTTTCCTACCACTACAATGTGAGGAGACATGAGACACACAAACTGTCCTACCACTACAACGTGAGGAAACATGAGACACACAGGCTGTCCTACCACTACAATGTGAGGAGATATGAGACACACAAGCTGTCCTACCACTACAATGTGAGGAGACATGAGACACACAAGCTGTCCTACCCTACAATGTGAGGAGATATGAGACACACAAGCTGTCATACCACTACAATGTGAGGAGACATGAGACACACAAGCTGTCCTACCACTACAATGTGAGGAGACATGAAACACAGGCTGTCCTACCACTACAATGTGAGGAGACATGAGACACACAAGCTGTCCTACCACTACAATGTTAATAGATATGAGACACACAGGCTTTCCAACCACTACAATGTGAGGAGACATGAGACACACAAGCTTTCCTACCACTACAATGTGAGGAGACATGAGACACACAAGCTTTCCTACCACTACAATGTGAGGAGACATGAGACACACAAGCTTTTCCACCACTGCAAGGTGGAGACATAAGATTACACAAGCTTCTCTCCCACTACAAGGTGGAGACATAACAAAATGTTATAATAACTAAGAATAATATTCGTTAATAATAATATTGCAATTAACATTTAATATAATTCATTCAGTAGTATGTCCTTTGCAGAACCTCGCTCCCATAACAACCTTCCGGAAAACTTCTGGATCACAAGCAAGATGTCCCGCGTCCGATACACCCATCTGGAGATCATCCGCCATATCCTACACCCATCTTTGTCCTTCCTCTTCTTCTCTTCCCAGGCGCATACCCCTCCATTATTATTCTCTTCAAACTTTCATGACGTTTCAAGTGACCAAAATATAACAATCTTCTTTGTTTTATTGTCTTTAATAACCAACCCTCTTCAGTATTCAGCTCTTGTAGTTTGGATGCATTTGTTCTTTTCTTTACCCAAGATATTCCTAGAACCCTTCTATAACATTTATATTCAAAAGCATTTGTGCGCTGTTCAGCTTGTTTAATAAAATAATTTTAGTTATTCAAATTGTCCTTTTCTTCTGCTATCTTTTACTCCCCAATGGAGCATAGTCTCTTAATCAATCCACGCTAAGCTGTCCCATCCTTTGCTGTCTCCTGTAATTCCTTCCATGTTCATCCCATATTATTCATCGCTGTCTCCAACTGTCTCCTCCACATGTGTTTATTCATTTCTCTTTCTAGTTATGCTATTAATAAATGTTCTTGCTGTGTGTCCTATCTTGTTGTTTTTGTTTTTTGTTGTTTGTCCATCAAGAATGATGATGACCATTCATTTCATCCAGTGGGGTTGAAGGTGTGGAGCCGTGGGTTCTAAGATGGCTGATAAGGCCTATTTTGGCTCGAAATGTTCTTTGACAATGTGGGCAAAGAATGCTTGACGTCTCTGGGGGAGGATTTCCTGCAGTGGTTTTTCTGTCCTGCCTTTTCTTCACAGCTCTTGCAGTCCTGGTTGCCTCACATATGACTGCACCTTTGCGCAATGATGCACGCCACGAATTTCGGTCTCTGGCTGCAGCCTCCCAGGTGTCATGATGAATTCCAAAAGCATTCAGTGAAATTTTCAGAGTGTCTTTAAAACGTTTCCTCTGGCCACCTTGGGAGCGTTTACCACAACGCAGTTCGCTGTAAAAAAATTCGTTTAGGGAGCCTGTGATCTGGCATGCGAGTCAAGTGACCAGCCCAGCGAATCTGATTCTTCATCAGTAGAGTGTGGATACTGGGCATGGATGCTCTTTCTAGGACTTCAGTGTCTGGAATCTTGTCTTGCCATTTAATCTTCAGTAGCTTCCTTAGGCAGACTGTGTGGAAGTGGTTTAATTTCCTAGCGTGTCGCTGATAAACAGTCCAGGTTTCACAAGCATATAGCAGTGTGGATAATACAACTGCTTTGTAGACTTTTAGCTTTGTTTGCAGGCTTATTCCAGTTCTGTCCCATACATTCTTGTACAGTCTGCCAAAGGCTGCACTGGCCTTGGAGATTCTTGCATTCACTTCGTCATCGATTGTGGCAGCTTGTGACACGGTGCTGCCAAGATAGGTGAATTTGTCCACAACACTTAGTCTATGATCATTCACTTTGATATTCGGCACAGTGTGATTATTCCCTGGAGCTGGCTGGTACATAACTACAGTCTTCTCCAAGTTGATATTGAGCCCAAAGTTGGCACAGGCATGTGAGAAAGCTGAAACATTATGTTGCATGTCCGCCTCTGAGTTGGCGTATAGAGCGCAATCATCAGCAAACAGGAGCTCTCTGACGGTGCCGCTGTCAATTTTGGTTTTAGCTTTCAGCCTTCTGAGATTGAATAACTTTCCATCCATACGGTAGTTGATGTCTATTCCAATGTCGTCGTTCTCGAAGGCATTCACCAACATGGCTGAAAACATGAGGCTGAACAGTGTTGGTGCCAGGACACATCCTTGCTTCACTCCATTGGTGACAGGAAAGGGTTCAGACAGTTCACCATTTTCCTGTACTCTTGCCTGCATGCCGTCATGAAATAGCCGCACTATTTGGACAAACTTTCGTGGACAGCCATATTTTGCCATAATCTTCCACAGTCCTTCTCTGCTGACTGTATCAAAAGCCTTGGTAAGGTCAATGAAAGTGGAGAACATTTCGCAGTTCTGTTCCTGACATTTCTCTTGCAGCTGCCTTGCAGCGAAAATCATGTCAACAGTTCCACGTTCTTTTCTGAAGCCACATTGACTCTCAGGAAGAAGACCTTGATCGAGATGGGCTGTGAGGCGATTGAGAAGAATTCTGGCGAGTATCTTCCCTGCAATTGAAAGCAAGGAGATGCCTCGGTGGTTGTCACAGGATTGGCGGTTTCCTTTACGTTTGTAAAGGTGGACTATTGACGCGTCCTTAAAATCTTGTGGCATGGTCTTGTTCATCCATATGTTTGTGAAGACTTGGTGAAGCTGCTCTGTTAGGACCGGCCCACCTGCCTTGTATATCTCTGCTGGGATGGAGTCAGGACCAGGTGCCTTGCCGCTGGAGAGTTGCTGGATGGCTTTGTTTATTTCCACTATGGTTGGCAGGTCATCAAGTGTCTCATTGGTGGGAACTTGAAGAAGGCAGTTGATGGTTTCATCATCGAAGAAGGAAGTTGCATTTAAGATTTTGCTGAAATGCTCTGCCCAGCTTTGGAGGATTTCTTTCTTATCGGTGACCAATGTTCCCCCGTCTGCACTGAGGAGGGGAACTATGCCTGGTGATGAAGGACCATAGACCGCTTTCAGTGAGTCGTAGAAGTTTTTCATATCATGTCTGTCAGCAAAGCCCTGAATTTCATCAGCTTTGCTGCTCAGCCAGGAGTCCCGCATGTGCCGAAGTTTCTGCTGCATTACTCTCTGAATGTTCTTGAAAGCATCTTTTTTTGATGTTGACTTTGGGTCATTCAAATGTGCCTTGAGGAGAAGATGTTTCTCGGCCAGCAATTGGTTGATGTCTTCGGAATTTTCATCAAACCAGTCTTTATGCTTTCGGGGGGCTGGACCCAGGATTTCCATAGCAGTGTTGTAAATTGTGTCCTTTAGGGCTCTCCATTCTGTTTCTGTATCCTGTTTAGCTTACTGTGTATCCATTTATCTTGCTTCTGATTTCATGTGTTGGATAGGAGGGCAATGTCATGAGTGAAATCCAGCTCATCAGGCTGCTCTGTCAGAGGTTGCTGAATTTCATTGCAGTAATTCAGCTGATGTGTTTATATTGGCTTTAATTGCTTCTGCTGGGATACCATCTGGACTAGCAGCTTTCTCACACTTCAGGCGTTTGACAGCTTTTCTAATTTATTCTTTAGATAACCTTTAACAGCTAGTGATGAGCTTCAATACTGCAAGCTAATTTTATTTTATTGTAATTGAATAGGTCAGATTTCCTCATATTTAGGTTGCTTTCATATGTTAGATACTGTGATTTGATGTTTCAGAAACCAAATAGCTCCATAGTTGGTATGGATGCGTGGTCTGTGTCAGACAGCAAGGGACAAAAGCCAGATATTTTGACTGGCCCAAGGTGCAAGGCCAGATTTGATTTTGAAGGTATGGTTGAATTTAATTTGAATTATACCATCGATTAATTCACATTGCTGGTGTGGGGTTTAAATAAACTATTTTAGTGAAATAGGTGAATTGATATAGTTTAATTTCATGTAGCTTAAATGTAAGTGTCAATTTATTTTGAGGGTATGGATGAATTTACTTTGATGGTAATGGTTAATTAATTCTGATTGTATGGGTAAAATAACGGGCATGTTGGTGTAATGGTTATGATGTTACGATGACAATGGTATGAGCGTGGTTGAACGAGGGTTAGCTGACACTCATCATTCACTATGGGAGGCAAAGACTGACCACCTATTCCACCCTGCACTCAGGTCTACAACATGTGATAGTCCTGGCATGTTTCATACCCACAGCATGTTCCTGCTACATGACTTGTTTTGTTTAGCTAATGTAAGTTGTTTTCATGAAGTGGTTATTTGATGTTGATTGTTTGAGTTTATGCTTTGATAGTGTGGGTAAATTGATGTTGATGATGTCTTCTTCTTCTTCTGCCTTCATCTGGAGTTTTTTTCCGGACGTGATTGCGTTGTGCCTGTTTACAGCAGAGCTGCATTCTTGTGCCGTTAGGACGACACATCCGACTTCTGCGGGCATTTGTTGACCGGGTTAACCTTCCCGGTGATGATGTCTGTTAATGTCTTTTCTTATTGTATTTTCATTTGTTTTCATGAAGTGGGTTATTTTGTGTTGATAGTTTGAGTTTGCCGGTTCTGTGACAAAGGGGTTATGGACGCAGTTTGAAATCCTGTATACCGTGTTCGAAACACAGCTGTGGGCGATTTGGTAGCAGACCGCCTTGTGTTGGTTTTTAAAAATGGTATGAGTGCCGGTCATTCAAAAAGCAATGGCAAACTACTGAACATAAACTTGCCCAGAAATTACAAAGAGTCAAACAATGCTGGGGTTGACTGCGATGTCCTGTATAGGATATGCAACTAACTAACAGTTTGAGTTTATGCTTTGAGAGTATGAGTACATTGATGTTGATGGTGTCTGTTAATTTGTTTTCATATTGTATGTTAATTTATTTCCTGGGTATGGTTTAGTTGTTTTACATCAGAAGTTAAACCCTCCAGCTTATTTATTGTGACAATACACATTTGTTTTGTGAATGTGTGTCCTTTGTCTACAATTGTATTGTATATATAAATAATCATTGACATGTAATGTGACAGACCATACTTCTAGTTACAAGATCCGAACATGGAAGAACACTGGCTCATAAACAGTATTGTGTCTCAGAAAATGAAATACTTTGGATGTATTAAACAACAAAATGTTGGCTTGGAGAGAACAGTGATGGGAGGTGTGGTTCCTGGAAGAAGGGACAAGGGTTGATCAGCTTCAAGATGGGCACAGGACATTGTGGATATTGAGTATAAGGGTGCATGAGAGGGGAGAGAGGGCAGGAGCCCGAGAGACTTTTTAGTGGACCACGTTGAGAGCCATGTTCTACACAAGAACAGCTACACGATGTGCACTCTTAGATCAGCGAGTTTAAGAGACAGACCTACTAAAATAGAATATTGCAGGCAAATTCTAGATAAAACATTAACAGATTGGCTAAGGGATATAGGGGAAAACAGCAGGGAGAGAAAATTCACCACAAAGCTGAAACAGATACAGATTAAGGAAAGACATAAGATACAAGTACAAAGAAATATATTATTTGGAAGGATATGAGAAAGAGATAGATGAAAAATAACATTTGGAAGGATCATAGAAACAAACTAGAAAAATATGTGGACAGATGGGAGAAAGGAGTAATGACACAACCAGGTCAACACATCTAGCCTTGAAACACAAGGTAAGCTCCTCCTATCCACATGCTAAATAACAAACCTGGATGAGAAGAAGAGACATTCACCCTGGACTAGACAATTGAAAGGTTCAGTATTGTCAATTATTATTAAGTTATTAATTGTCGTGATACTGTGTTTGAATCTTATTTGAGGCGGGAATTTTTTAAAAAGATTTATCCAAGTTAAAATAGGTACCAGGAAATGCCCTGACAAATAAAGGCAGGCAGCTTGATATTGACCACATCACCCATCGAGTGCTGATTGTGCTATAAAAATCTAAGGCTAGCACCATATACCCAGCACAATCAAGGCATGGGAAGGAGTAGTTTGCTGTTATTGTTGTGCCTATAATACTGGTTGTATGTTTCATTTCATGCTGCAGGTGATGGTGAAGGATTGTTAGCATTAGAAGATGGTGATGTGGTCCAAATTGTAGAAAGAGTTGGCACCGAGTGGTTGAGAGGGCAGCACCGAGGGCGCCAGGGGATATTCCCTTCCTCTTTTGTGGAAATTGTGGAGGATCTGCCACCAGATAGCAGCACCTTTGAGCACATTTTGTCCAATGTTGTATCTGCCCTATTTGATTTTGATGGTAAAGATGGAGAACTGATCTTTAAGGTAATTTATGCATAACATGTGGTTATTTTGTGCAAGATTCTTTAATTAGATCAGTCAGTACGAGGATTAGTGTTGAAGTTGTCTGGTCATTTGCCTCCACTGTTGCCAGCAGCTCTCTTTAGCTCAGCATTAAATCTGTAGCTCAGTGTCCTTGCATGCATGTGTAGTGCAAGTTTTCCAGAGATATTCTCTTTTTCTCTTGCCTAGGATCTTACCCTTCATTATTTTCAGTTAGTTAATGAATAGATCATGCTCACTGCACATCAGACTATTAGCCCTTAAATGCTTTTATTCTTTCCTAAAAATCTCCCTTAGCATGTAGTGACTGACGACACCAGTTCAGTGTTGTCACACTACACAAATTCTGTGTTGGATGACTATTCTTCTTAGCATTGCATTTTAGTCCAGCTTGACCCCACTTTGACTTGACGTTCCTGCAGTCTGGTCAGATTTGCAGAATAACATCCATCCCTGGAGTTATTTACTTATCCTGTCCTCCTGAGGGAGTTCAGATTATCAGCCTGGTCCATTGCTTGTCTCCTAGCCACAGCAGCCAAGCCTGCAAGCCAATCTGCTCATTCATTTCCTCTAACACCCGTGTGCCCTGGCACAAAAATTAAACCAGATTTAAGTAAGGTCTTCCTGGGCTCACCGCTCGCTATGGTAGGGACAGACAGGCCACCACTACCTCCATGCCCTTTGAGCTACAAAATGTGATTGTCCTAGCACATCACAGACCGATAGCAGGCTCTCCTGCGTTGGGACTTTTATTTTTGTTATAAAGTGGCCAGGCGTATTGTTTTAACAGTCACATTCTATGTTTCTTAAATCTCGTGGTTTGTCCTTTACATGAATTTCTGCCCTGTGAAACATGTTTGTCTAAGGGTATATAATTAGTGTATTTTATTTTCTTATTGTTTTTATATAATTTTTGTAGATGCGATTTATAAGTATCCTTTTTATTTCAATGTCTGTTTTTGGTTTGTAGGTTTTCCCATTTTATCATGTACTTATCCTATGTTTGTTTGTTTCTGTTTAAATGTTTTAATGTTTGCATACTGTTTCACCCTAAATGGTTACTTACTTTCAAAGAATATATTATTGATTGGCCTATTGTATTCATGTTTACAATCAATCAATCATGTGCCATGCCGAAAAGCGTGGGCGGTCATGACTCGCCATTTCACTCGATCACCAGAGTCGTGGACCAGCTCAGTGTTCCTGTCTCATCCATGCCATGTGGCCAAGCCATCCAGGTATTTTCCTCTCGGTCTTCCTCTTGGTCTGTTCCCTTCGATCTTGCCAGTTGTCACTAAGTTCTCCAATCCATTTCTTCTCATAACATGTCCAAAAAATTTTGACTGTCTACGTCTAATTTCTCTAATCAATTTACGATTTTCATTTGTCTCCTGTAGTACTTGGTCATTGGTTTTTTCTGTCTGTCCATGGTATTCTTTGCATTTTCCTCAGAAACCACATTTCTGCAGCCATCAGATGTTTTTCAGCTTGACTGCTCATTGTCCAAGTTTCACATCCTATACAAAAGAACAGGCTCTATGTATCCCCTCAAAACTCTTTTTCTGATTTCAATTGACATCTTTTTATTGGTCAGAATGTTTTTCATCTTGCTAAAGGCTTCTTTCGCCATGGCGATTCTTGTTCTAATCTCTTCAATGCATCTCCCATCAGATGTTACAATTGTTCTGAGATAATTGTACCGATTCACTTGTTGAAGAATATTCCCATTTACTTGTATATTACATTGTGGTACTTCGTTCTTCCTAGTGACGACCATAATCTGTGTCTTCTTACAATTTAATTCCAACCCCAGCTGCTCACTGTGTACAACAACTGCGTCTACTAATTGTTGTAGATCTTGTGCATTGTCTGCAATCAATACTGTATCATCTGCATATCTAATGTTATTGATGTTTTGTCTCCAATGCTGATTCCATTTATATCTTCTACATTCCTGAAAATATTTTCACTGTATAGGGAAAAAAGATCTGGAGACATTACACATCCCTGCCTAACACCTCTCTTAATATTGTTTACAATAGATACACTATTATTGGATATAATATCTTCTTTTGACTTTCTTCTATTTCTGTTATATTTATCTCCGACTTACTGTAAATATGAATATTGCATGGAAACTTATTTTTCATCCTCATTATTTATTACAACTCCGTTAACTCTTAATAAACAATATACGTCAATTTGTTACCACACCATTCTCAGTAGCCTGTTTATAATGCACTAGCCTCTGTAAAAAGGTGGTCTACCATTGTTTTCTCTCTTGGCAGCAACCATACTATTTGGTGGCGGCAGCAGTTATCTCCATAAAGAGATCCAGCATAGAGCTGGACAATTTTTAAAGAACAGTGGATGCATTTATAGCCAAGGCCTTTCACTGCTCTCTCTTTGACATTTGTAAATTCAGTCGGTTAACAGAACTAAGCAATTGTTAAAGGATTAGAAGAGCTTATCTTCTGTGAAGAGAAACAGTCAGAATCTTTTTTTTTGGACTTGGGAGAAACAAAAATAATGTTCACAGACATAAATCACATTCCAACCAAAGATCACAATTAACAATGAGGAAATTGAAAATATCACAAACTTTGAATGTCTTAATTTTATTATCAACAACTGTGGGAACTGTTCAAAAGAAATTAGACACAGGATGGCCATAGGGATGAAACAGTATGAAGAACTTATGGCACAACACCGGCAAACAGGTGACAATACGTTTGAGGACAGGCATCTATCCTTTTTTTCAACATATGGATGTGAGGCTTTGGCAGTTTCTCAATCACTAAAGAGGAAAATTGGGGCTTTTGAGCTCAAGTGCTACATAGTTCTTAGAATATCGTGGACCATGAAGAAGACAAGTTCTGAAAGTTTACAAGATCTGAACATTGAAGAAACCTGACATAATCAGTATCACGTCTAGGAAACTATTACATTGGTCATATTAAACATCACAGTGGCTGGGAGAGAACATTGATGGAGGGCATGGTTTCTGGTAGAAGAGACTGGGGTCAACCAGCACGAATATAGACACAGCAGACACCTTTGGCATGAGGATGCATGATGCAGGAGAAATGGCCTGAGATGGAAAGGCTTTCTGGCACTCCAATATAAGAACCACTTTCTGCAAACAACCTGCTACATGGTGATGAATTGTTTAAAATATATACAATTAATAGATATTCTTTACAATGGAAAGCTGGTCACCCTACTTTATTATACTGTGATGATCTAGTATATGTGAAGACCTCACACCTCTAAGACAGTATCTGCCTTGGGATTGCCTTTTACCGTTTTTAAAGGCTTTGCCTTGAGAGCTGGCTCTGTGGTGATGGGGTTATGGATGCAATTCATAATGTCTTTGAAGCACAAATGTAGGTGATTTGGAAGCAGACTGCCTTGAGTTGGTTCCCATACAAAGGTATGAGTGCCGGCTGTTCAGAAAGTAATGGCAAACTACTGACTGTAAATGTGCCAAGAAATCACAGACAGCCAAAAAATGCTGGTGTTGACTGTGACATATCCTGTAAAGGATATGCAAATAATTAACTTGTCATGAGATGCCCACGGTCATATTTAAAGTGACTTCATCCTTTAACCAGGCTGGAGACCAGATCACGGTTCTCGGGGAAGTGAATTCAGAATGGCTTTTTGGGGCTTGCCATGGACAAGAGGGCCAGTTCCCGGCATCCTTTGTAAGTCATGTCCCACCAGACCTTCCTCAGCACAAGCCAGGTCATTCTGCACACAAGTTGAAACAGACGCCACAGTCTGAACAAGCTCAGCAGGCCAAAAAACATCAAGATTCCCCGGTACCAGGGGATGAGTTCTGGGAGTCAAGAGAGGTAACTCTAAACATTCTGTTGTCAATGTTTTTGAGCAGACGTAAAGAAATAGTGATTTAGAGTCAATGATTTTAATTCATAGAAAGCTTAAGAGATGTTTTATAGAAGAATTCATTGGACCGCCAAAATGAGTAATCATTTTGAAAGCGGGATGAGACGCAAAGTCAACTTGTAATAAACACAAACAGAGAGAGGCAGTCGTCATGTTTTAGCCACATTATGAGAAGACAAAACTGGAACATATTGTGACAGCTGGAAAGATTTGTGGAATGAGAGATAGAGGAAGACTACGAGAGAAAATTCTTGACAGACTTCTCCTAGAAGCCGTGGAGAAAAGAGCCTACTGAAAGGAATGCCAGACTATACGGCTGGAGGATTCATTCTCTTGTGAGAATCAACGCTTTGTCAGATGTAACAGATGCAGGCTTTATTATGCTACTTGAGAAAATAAATAGCATCTGATGATAACAAAAAAATCTTTAATTTTTCAGTTTAATTGTCCAGCAATGATTTTCATAGATAATTCCTCCAAATATAATTTATTTACTTGCTTACAACATATATGATCTTTGTAGTTAATTTTGCTACATGTAATTTTCAGTATTAAGTTTTCTCCAAATATTTCTCATATTTGATTATAATTAATTCTCCAGATATAATTTTTGTAGTTAGTTTCCCAGGTATGTACAGTATGATATTTGTATTAATTTCCCAGATATAATTTTTATAGCTAATTTTCTCATATTTGATGTTTTAAAAATAATTCCCCAATAATATTTTGTAGTTAATTTCCCAGATATAATTGTTGTAGTTAATTTCCCCTAGATATAAAGTTTAGTTCATTTTCACAGATATATTTGTAAATCATTTCCTTTGACATGATGTCTGTAGTTAATTTCCCAGATATGATTTTTGTAGTTAATTTTCCAGATATGATTGTTGTAGTTAATTTTCCTGGGTATTGCTTATTTAAATTAATCAGCTGGTGAAATGTAGCAGATAGCCCACTAGCTTACCAGATAGGCAGCCTGGGGTTCAATCCCTACTTTCAGAAAAACTTCCTTAAGACTTTATAGGGTACCTTGTTATAACTTATTTTGAATGGTTTTCATTGTTGAACTGACCAGGATGTCCTGGGTTTCTGCCGAGCCATGTTTGATTACATTGACCCCACAACCTGGTGACCTTGAATTCAGAAAGGGTGACCGGATTGAGATTGTAGAATTTGTTGGGGAGGACTGGGCTCGAGGACGACTGGGACGCAGAGAAGGGATGTTTCCTTTAAGATTTGTTGCTGAGGAGGTGAACAGTCCTCCCAGGACTCCAGGTTAGTATAAGCTGTGTTTGATGATGATAACTAGAGATACTGATTGATTGATTAATAGGTGATGGTTGAGTGGATTGATTGATGGATGGTTGATGGATGGATTGTTATAAGTGGAGGGTTGGATGGATTGATTATGGGTGGATGGTTGAGATAGTAATGATGAGATAATGAAAATGATGATGATGCTGATGAAAATTATAATAGTGAAGAAATTGATGATGAAAATAGTCATGATATTGAAAATGATGATAATGCTGATAATTTCTGGTGATTTTTCAGAACCAGAAGTGGTTAAGAAAGTATTTGGGAAAGTGCTGCATGACTTTGATGGAGAAACCCCTGATGATCTGATGATTAAGGTGAGTTACACATTTGAAGACTCAGTGTGAGTCATCAAACACTTGAAGACTGATTCTGTCAAGTAGGTTACGTATGAGTATTAAGATTTGAGTGGAGGAGCACAATTGGGAGGGTACAATACTTACCATTGTGTGAGGAAATAAAACCTAAAGGCTAAATGTCATGGCAGGGCAGACCAGGCCCTAAGTCTTGGTTGGCAACTGGTCTAGGATCGAAGCTCAGACAGGCGAACAGTTAGAGCATTGCTTTTCTGATCTGGCAGCTTCTGCAGTTGGTCTTGTTCCACACGTATTGGTGTTACCTTTCCTCTGGAGTAAACTAGGCAGGCTGCGAGAGTGATCATGCTGCATAGGCAACAATTAAATTTAACCCAGGCTTTGTGTTTTGGAGAGATATAACTCCATTTTACAAACTATGGTCTGTCAAGACGGCCGGGTGCCAGTCAGGATTGACCCTAATCACATGGGTGTGCTATAGTTACAGAATGTTCTAGGAATGACAGCCACAAGAAATGGAACTGCCCACCCCACCTCATTATGCTGTGGCCTAGATTATGTGAAGACCTAACACGTCACTGTCTGTATGTTAGCGGAGTACATACAGGCAGTAATGTTAGTCTAGTTGCGGTTCCAAGCTTCACGGCAAAGGGTCACCCACATAATGCTCCATTCCTTTGCCAGTGAATATCACACAAAATGCCCCTCACTGTCTCACGTGAAGAGTGGAACAGACAGCAGTACCAACAACCCAACAGCATGCACAGGCAAGTTCATGCATAAGACGCTGCCAGAATGCTAACACAACAGTCCGCCATGAAAATTACAGTTCATCGATGGAAGCGGCAGTCACTAGAAATACAGCAGCTTCACACACATTACTGCTTAATGCAAAACTAGCTAGTTCAGCAAACGGCTGCCACCATTTTCTGAACATGCAGAGAGTAATAACACTGTAACCTACCATTTATGTCATAAGAGGTTAGTTAGGAGGGTTGGTGTGAGCCTGGCTATCTCATCCCATAGAAAACCTCAGCTGCAAATACACCCAGTTATGAACAAATCGACAAGGGACTTTGCTTGAGTTGGCTGAGGGCCTGTGTTTCATTGGAAGATGACAGGAGGAAGGAGAACACCCCACACCCCAGCAGCAGTGTATGTTATGGGACAGCTGCCTTTATGTATAAAAATTATAAATTCTGGGAAGGTTAACCTGGTCAACAAATGTCTGAAGAAGTTGGATGTGTCGGCCAATGGGAGCAAATATCGCAGCTGTGCTGTAATCAGGCAAAACACAATTATGTCTAATACAACATTCTGGATGAACGAAGAAGAAGAAGAAAATAATAAATGTGTCCTGAAGCAGTTTCTTGCCATGGGTCTGTGATGAGTTAAGATCTTCTCATTTTATAGGCCTGGATGCACCAAGGAATAGATGGCCAGTCTTTGCCTCACTTAGTGAGATGACAAACACAGGCGATGGACCCTTGTCCAACCTGGCTCGTGACATTACCAGCATAGCTTCCTATCAGCTATGGTAATGCACCTGCTGTTTTTTTTGTATATTATGCGTAAATAAATGAAAACATGAAGTGGAGTTGGTCAGCTCTACTGGAATACAATCACGAGTGACAGAATGGACGTCGTGACTAGAGTCTTTGGCAGCACACGAACATCAAAACAGACACTGATATAACTATATAAAATAAATACACAAGTAATTTAGCTGATGTTTAGCTATTATTATTATTAGTGATATTAACTGGCACAGGAATGGAGCATTATGGGGCGACCCTTTGCGTGAAGTTGGAGCTGTGACTAACAACTAACACTCATGTGTTTTACAGCGTTACTGCACTTCTATAGTATTTATATGAAAGTTGGATAACCACATAGACATGGACATATCAGAAATAGAGCAATACATCAGGCCTCTGGAATGCAAGCTTAGGCTTACGCCCATCACTACACTTATTGATAAGTGCGCATTAGGGTAAGGGGTATCATCCACATGGGTCTAGGGAATAGAAGAGAAGAGAATAGAATAGTGTAGTGATGAAATGTGGATGGGAGTGGAGTAGAGCAGTGTAAGGGTGGAGTGGAGTAGAGTAAAGAGGATGGAAGGAGAGCAGAGCAAAAGATCTTGATGTCTGCGTCTAATTTCTCTAATCGGTTTTAAATTTTCATTAAAGTTTTTGTTTTAATTAATTTTTTGAACTTTCTCACTTGTTTTTCTGTCTGTCCATGATATTCTTGTCATTTTACTCAGAAAACACCTTTCCACCTCCTTTTGATGTTTCTCAGCTTGTCTTTACCAAAAAGCTGTATTTATTTATGTGGCCAAAGTACCTTAATTGTCTAATCTTAATCTTATTTAGTGATGTTTTCTGCAATATCAGTTTTTGTAATACTTCTTTATTCTTTGCTTGGTTTCTTCCCCATCTGTGAAATGTTTTTATTTAAGCACATTCTGAAAGCTTAAATTTTACCCTTACAGTGTTTGTTCATTGTCCTGTTTTTCCTGCAAAAAAATCATTTTTTTAAAAAACAAAAATGCAAAAAA
>JACEFZ010012337.1:0-20443 GCA_014155875.1 Cepaea nemoralis | reverse complement strand
TTTTTGGGAGCCAACGGCAATAAAATGTACCATTTATTTCCTCTCACACGACTTGCAAGTTTCTTGTGTGGTGTGGGAGAAGTAATCCGATGATGCCTGAAACATTGGTTGTTGACAGCCAGTATTTGCGATGTAACACACCAAAGCCAGTATTTGCGATGTATCACACCAAAGCCAGTATTTGCGATCGGAGGACTGCTTCGTATTGATTGTTTGGAACAAGAACGAGTGTAATCGCAATTTATGCACGGAACTTTCTTCTTGACGATCATTACTGAGATTGATTGTCGTCGCTGTCCTAAGGGGAGATTTCTGCTGACGCCACATGCAGTACTCTTCTTCAGTCTGGTTTTGAGCAGATATTGGTTATCCCGACTCTCTATTGCTCTCTATCATATGATAGTTTGATGAAATTGATTCTTATGATATTATTACTTGCTGTAAAGCTGTTTAATTAATATTTCCAGGTTTCTGTCCTCGCCTGCTTAACCTGCCTGTCCGCCTGTTCTGATGTTATGTCGCATTTGTTATCCTTATGGTTGTGAATTGTTTTTGTGTGCGTTGGCCCGCTTTGAACTCAAATCCATGCACGTACGACTATTTCTGGCGAACTGGACTGATTTTTGCGTGTGGATTAGCTTCCCCTAATACCAGTGTCCGTCGCCATCAGGCGAACACCCACTCCGACTTCAGAGGTACTTGTAATTTACGTCCCCAAGTCAAGGAAGAGAAGTCAACACATTAGTCCAACTGGCCGGTGTAGGGGTTGAACCCGCTACCTCGGCATCAGCCACCGAATATTTAAGAACGAGCTCTCGTATCCATTCAACCATGCTAACCTCGTTTTGAATAGTGATCTACAGCTGTCTAAACAAAAGATTTTTAAACGGTAAAAAAAGACTGATTTCATTGCACCGGATTTTATCCCATTGGGCTTGGTCTTTTTCTGCAGGAAGGCCTGCCTGAAGCTTCGTACACAGCAGAAACTGTGTATCTGTATTGACGACCCACTTTCTTCTATGTACACGATATTCTCTACTTTCTTCTATATCCTCGATATTCTCTACTTTCTTCTATATCCTCGATATTCTCCACTTTCTTCTATGTCCACGATATTATCAGCTCTCTTCTATGTACACGATATTCTCTACTTTCTTCTATATCCTCGATATTCTCCACTTTCTTCTATGTCCACGATATTCTCCTCTTTCTCATAAATAAAAATGTCAGCCTTCAGTTTTCTCTCCATCTCATTACTTATTGTCCAGCATTCGCGCCCATACAGAGGAAAAGGTTCTGCACATCTCGTCAGTAATGACAATCAGTCGTATTCGGTATATAGTGCCAGCACAATGACTTCAGATCAGAAGATACTCGATAAGTGATGTGGTCAATAGTTTATGGATTTGGAAGCATATTTCGATGGCATGAGGTGTCGGCTCTTCACAAAGCAATGGCAATCTTCTGATCGTAAACTTGCCTAGTAAATAACAAATCATGTTATGCTGGTTCCAAAGTACACGCGTCATTGTCAACGCAACGTCCTGATCGTTACACCCACGCAGCTATACCTAACATTCACCAGGTTGTATGTGCTGTCCTGATTCACGCCTTGGGTACATCCGCATGTGGCTCTGCGTACAGTGTCGGTCGAGCACAACCCTCTGGTTCCTGGGTTGGATGGGGAAGATGTTCGCGACACACTCCCTGCGGAGAAGATACTGTCATAGATGCATGCTGTGTACGCAGCTCAGGTGCCATGAACAGCTCAGCTCCCCTTTGCTGTTGTTTTTTTTCCTTCTTCTTTTGTCCTTCACTGCCTCTTGCTGTTAAGCGTCGCAGGCTTGTTTGATGATTGATTTCCAAACTAGAGCTCGCCCGGTCTATAGGTATGCTGCCATGGTGTAGGTGTTTAAGATCTTTGTGACTCCGTCGATCCATCTTCTTCGTTGTCTTCCCCTGCCCCTTGATGTTTCAATTTTCGTGTTGTATTCTCTAGCTGCTGGTGACACTAGGTTCATTCTCTCTAGATGACCGAACCAGTTAAGTCTTTGCTTTTCAATGAATTTAACAACTGGCATTGCTCCTACTGTTTTGTAGATGTCTTCATTTATAATATGGTACTTTCTTGATTTGTTCTTTGCTTTTCTCAGGCATCTCATTTCACAAGTAATGAGTTTTCTTTCTTCTTCTTTACTTACTGCCCATGTATTCTTTTTTTTCTTTTTTTTTTAACTTATTGCAAAATAAATTCATTTGTTTAAATTATGCTCCCCTGTATAATCAAGGAAATAGCTCATAATAAGATGCACACATTTATCTTGTTTCCTTTCGTATAAATGCATGCGAAAAATATGTTGCTGATCAAGAGCTCTAACAAGGGCAATTTGGTTGATGCGGTCTTGCCGCGTGATTTATCAGGATTAGTCGTAGGGGAAACAAGACAGGACAATGCGCCACCTGGTTAATCCAAATCAATATCCGATTGTCAGTTACAAGGAAAGGTGGAGATGTACAACATGGGAGACAATAAACATATGTGAAACGTGCATCTGTGCGGTTACAGGACTTTACTTGAAAAAAGGGCAGATATTTGGAGCCGTGATTGTTAATGCCGAGGTGGTCTAGTGGTATGTACGTTTGTCCGCCATGACAATGTTCCGGGTTTAACCCTAGTAGGGACATGATTTTTTCCGACCTAGTGGGGCTTTGGGGTCGACCCAGCCTCATAAATATCGATTCCAGACAAAATTAAGAAATGTATGGGAATTGTCTGGGACGGAGAGGAAGCGATTCGTGAACCGTTCACCTAAACGCATATTTCATCTAAAGGCTTAAAACCGCACAACCCAATGGCAGTTTCTTTAATGGAGTTGCCTTTATCTATTGGGGAGTACACTTGCTTGCATAAACAGTAGTCGTGGATTCGAACATTGATATAGGTAGGTGTGACACTTACTCGACGCGTACACTGTAGGATGACTCAGCCTCTTGGGTCGTAGAGATATGGGAAAGTTAAGATAACGCCACTTAATACTGTGTAGCCAGCTCTGTGGTGAAGATTGTACAAATGCAATTCGCAATGCAAATCCTGCTCTCGAAACACAGCTGCGGTTGATTTTGACCTTGTGTTGTTTTCCATACAATGGTATGAGAGCCGGTCGTTCAGAAAGCAGTGGCAAACTACTGAACGTAAACTTGCTCAGGAATCTCAAACAGAAAAATACAATACTGGAGTTGACTACTACGTCCAGTAAAGGATATGCAACTAACTTTAAAATAAAACATACAATGTGTCGTTGGATGCTTGATCCTATGGGCATAATACTATATTGCTAATATGCCATTCATTCATTCATTAGCATGCCCTCTGCAGAACTTCGCTTCTTGGACACCTTCTGAGAAGACATAAGCTAGGGAACTTGATGACAACTGGCAAGATTTATGGTGAAAGAACAAGGAGAAGGCAGAGAAGTAAATATCTTGATGGCATGATTACATGGCATGGTCGAGACAAGAACATAGAGCTGATCCGAGACTGATCATGTAAGTTGGCGAAAGATGACCGTATACGCTTACCGTCATGGCACATGATGATGATGATGATGATGATGACTTTCCTATATCTATGTGAACGACCGAAGCTTATACCATTGTGAAAATCAACTCAAAGCGATCTCTCATATCGCCTGCGGCTGACCTCGAAACAAGTATATCGGGATTGTGAACCTGCCTTTACTACCTGTAAATACACCAATAAATAGCATAACTACATATTTCATTCTGTTCTTTACCTAAGTGTCATGGGATGATTAATCGTCTTAAGCTACTTTACATATCTGCCGTTGGATTATACTGTAGTTTTCCCCATGCAACCCTCTTTGATTTGATATATAATACAATCTGTCTGCTACCATATTAACAAATTTAAGTCACACATGTGACACACTCCTACTTTCAATTTTCCGCCATCTATTTTTGTTTGATCCAAACGAACGTTTTGGTTGGCACTGAATCTGTGACATTGAATCATCGCTCTAATAGGAAACAAACTAATGTTGTAATGCGCTGTGGAGACGGCCCCACCCGAGGCTGTTGTGATGTTGTTGCAGCTGTTGGCGCTAGTTCACCCTATCACAACAGGAACATCAACTTGTCAGGTATACAGTAAATTGTTCGTCTGGGCATCTATCTCCTCTGAAACAACGAATAGAGAGGCGACCTGGCTAGAAGAGGCATCGTGAGATATTTACAACGTGTGGGCGTTTGTGTGAAGCATAAGTGGTCTGTCTGTCTGTCTGTCTGTCTGTCTGTCTGTCTGTCTGTCTGTCTGTCTGTCTGTCTGTCTTGTCTGTCTGTCTGATGCCTGCCTGCCAGCCAAGCAGCCAACCAGTCTATCTGTCTGTCTGTCTGTGTGTATTTATATAGTTCTATCTGTCTTTCTATCTCTCTATCTGTCTTTCTATCTCTTTATCTGTCTTTCTATCAGCCTGCCTGTTTGCCTTCTATTGGTGCTTGTTTACCCTGACAAAGCAGGTACATCAGCTTACCAGGTAAGCAGTAAATTATTCGTCTGGGGCTTTACCTCCAACGAAACAATGAATAGAGAGACGTGGCATCGTGATATATTTACTGTGTGTGGGCGTTTATGTTAAGTGTATACATACATAGTTTTATTACTCTCTCTCTCTCTCTCTCTCTCTCTCTCTCTCTCTCTCTCTCTCTCTCTCTCTCTCTCTCTCTCTCTGGACGTATGCGAATGTTTTAATTTGTGGGAGTATTTATATATGTATATACATATCATCATATTTTAGTACGCATTATTTATGCGCCCAGCATACATCGAGCCACTTCTTGCGTGCCCAATATGCAACCCTTTGAAAATAAAGCTCTCTCTCTCTCTCTCTCTCTCTCTCTCTCTCTCTCTCTCTCTCTCTCTCTCTCTCTCTCCTCTCTCTCTCTCACCCCCCCCCCCCCCCCCCCCAATCCATTTATGTCATATTTCTAGTTCAGCCCTATGTCCTTGATTGTTGGCAAGTTTATGATATGGCTGTTCACTGATGTAAATTGCCTTTCGCTTTCCTGACTGTACAGTTCACCTGCAACAGCCTTGGTTACCACAGGCCATTCAATCCTTTGTGAACCTCATAATCATCATATGTTTATTGTCATCAGCAACCTCATCATCACCATTGTGTGGTACCCATGAGGCAAAGCTTACAAATGCAGCACTCGATATGGCATTTACATCATTGTATCTTAGTCACTGCAACGAATAATCACCATCATCATCATCATAATCATGTGACCACAACCAAATCGCATATCATATATAGTCTGCTCTTAATCACTATGTTCCTCTCATATTTATAATCCTTATTCTTATTATGCAATTTTAATTGTGCAACACTCCTCGTGGGGATACCTAACATACCCACATCCTATTGATCTAATTATAATATCCACGGTTGCCGAGAAGGTTAACCCGGTCAAAACACACACGCAAAAGTCGGATGTGTCGGCCTAAAGGTGCGGTATCGCAGCTCGCTGTAAACAGGCACAACGCAATCACATCCGAAAACAAAGATTCCGGATGAATGCAGAATATGAAGAAGAAGATATCCACGGTTGTGGCTGAGTTGTCCTTTAACTATTAGCTAACTTGTGGACTAACACTTCCCTTTAGCTTATTTGTGTGATGTGGGTCAATTCTTAGGCCATGTCTCAATGATGAAGATAAATTTGTTTGTTACGTCCCTCCTTGCGGCTCTTCAAAATATCCTTCTTTTACTGAAATGTCACTTATACTACATCCTATCAACTTACGTATCTTAACAGCTTCCTGTTCCAGTCTGAATCCATGTATTTGTGGGTTTCCATTGAATTCTGCCACCGTTCACGTCTTCTCAGCCATTTGCAAAAACTGATGACCTGTGCGCTCATTTTCAAACCTTACGGGCAAGAGAGCTCTGTTCCTGTGTTTGTCTTCTGCTGCATATACTATGAAACCCCTCCCCATTCTATTTATTGCTAGAAAAATCAGTTTAAAGGTCCTGGCCCAGAATCAGTCAAACATTAGCTACACTCTATATCCTATTATACTAGCTGAATATTAGTTGCTCCCCCGATGTGTCTCCACCTTGCCGTGGTGGGGGAGCTTGCGTCCCATCGACCCCATTTGCTTGCTGATGGATGAAAACTACATATCGGACAGCATATGGGATAGGGACCAGACTAAGAGAGACACAACCTGCTGCTCTGCAGATAGGCTGAGGATAGCAGTCAAAATTTAAGCTCCGGCGCACGAAGCCACAATCTTGGTCCAGATACCTACACAAACGCCTCCACCGATAAATGGAGGTGAGATACTGGGCACGCTACATGCCCAGTTCAGATACTTGCCCGAAGGCTCTCAGCTGGGGGATATGAGGGATCCCCGGATGAGAGGGCCTGGCCATTTCTCGCTCACTGCTGTACGGAGGTAAGGTGCTGAGCCGGCAGCACATGTAGCCTACCTCGTGAGCGAGTACTAAAAGGTGGAAAAACACCTCGGTCGCACGTTCCGATGAAAGTGTTTAACCGTACTCATGGAGTGAGTGTAGTGTAGTCAAAGGTGGAAAATTGTCTCGATGAAACGAAATGGAACGCCTGGCTTTCGAATCCATTACGTGGCAGACCAAAGGAAAAGCTTGCTGTGTGGAAGTCGAAATAAGAGTCTAACTTGTCTCAAACCAGAGGAAGGCTAACCTCATTAAAAAAATGCCCGCCGGAAGCCGGAAGTGTCGTCCTACGGGTGGCAAACTAAAAATTGACACTACGCAATTACGTCCGAGTGAAATGTCTCGTCCGAATGTCTCTCGTGCTAGGAACAGCTCTGACTACCTAGTTTCCGAATGCCGCTCTTGTTCGGAACAGCTCTGACTAGGTAGTTTTCCGAATGTCTGTCGTGCCTGGAACAGCTCTGACGGGCGCAACGACAAGCACATGTCCGAAAACTCGCTGAGTGGATGCCGTCTGCAAACCTGTCTGGTTTGTGCGGGAATGGCCCGGGGCAAACGAAATGACCAATATATTGAAGTGAGGAGTTAAAGCAGCCATGAGCAGGACGTGACGATTCCCCTCGGTGAGCCCAGAACCAGGGCACTATGTGTCGGCCCTGCAACTATGGAAGCAACCTTGGATGGCGGAAAATGCTATGGACTGTCCCTGCCTTCCTTTGAGGGATGACCGTTGCCTTCGACCGTTCCAACTTGGCCAGCTTGGTTGTAGATAGCACCACAAAAGTGAGAGTCTCCCAGGAATGCTACCTGGTCAAAAAAGCACGCTGTAGCCGGATGTGTTGGCCTACGGGTTTCGGCCCAAGGGCGCATAACAGACACACCGCAATCACATCTGAAAAAACACTCCGGATGAACGAAAAGAAGAAGAAGAAGAATATTAGTTGTAGCCTTTTCCCAGCCTGACAAGCTACTAAGAGGAATGGTGCATTTTACATATTAGGTTTAAACTAAACTGTTCGAAGTAGATACCCGTTGCAGAGACTCAACCAATTTGTCATCCTTATGTTCCAGGACTTTCTTGGAAGCTTTTCAAGTATAGGCTTAGGCGTTGGCGCCTCTTTCGAATGCAGGACTGCAATTTATTCCAGGTATAGACACCTGTCTTCTTCGATGGTTCTGTGGTAAAAGGAACCGGTCCTTCCCGAGCTTCTGTTATATAGTGACTCAGGGAGCTTGTCCCATGGTCCCTTTCGAATCCTGCTGGTACACCACCTGGCGGTCTTACACATCATCCTGTGTCTTGCAGAGGTGCGTCCTCTGGTGGGGTTTCATGGTTATTGGGAGGCTGGTACACATATGTCAGATGGGCATCGCGGTAGCGTTGTGGCTAGACGCTTGCATATGGTCCTGGTGATCATGGATTCTAACCCACATCCGGGCAGAGTATTTAAAGGTCGATCCAGCCTAAATAGGTACTGGAATTAGCAACAGAAAAACCCCCCCTACAAGTAACAATACTAACGGACTCACTATCGGCTGTACAGGCACTTGGAAACTATACTAGAGGAAACAGACCGGACCTCAAGGAAGAAATACTGTCGCTAATAACAAATCTGAATTACATGGGATGCCAGGTGACAATAGCATGGATACCAGCACACAGAGGCGTAACCGGCAATGAGACCGCAGACAGAGCTGCAAAACGCGGAACAATCAGTCAAATGTAGTGGACACAGGCCTCAGCGTAACGGAAGCAAAGAATATTATCAAACAACACATTATTAAACAGTGGAAACAACAATGGAGAGACAGCGATAGTGGAAGACATGCATATAATAACCTAAAAGAACCCAGCATGAAGAGCCAAGTCAAAAACAATACGAAAATACCCACATATAAAAAACTGTGGGCGGATGAGAGTAGGATATTGGAAAGATAAAATAAACGACACAGCCTGCACAGAATGCATGGTAGATAGCACTATAGAACACTACTTAGTATCGTGCACAATATACGACCAGGAACGGGCAAGAACTAAAAGACTACTTTCGAACAAGAGATAGAATGATGACCATGAAAGAATGCCTACAAACAGATGGAGACAAGGAACTACAAAAACTGGTCACCCAATTCATAGCTAGAACAAAAAAAGATATGTAAACAAAAAAGATAAACAGGGAGGGAGATAACCAAGAAATATTTTAACAAAATAGCAAAACGCAGTCAAGAGTTACCGGAAACACACTAGGTAAAAATAGCACACCAACAACAATGGATAACAGAAGTAATAGGAGTAGGAAATAACAGCTAAAAATGGACAGACTCGATAGTAGACAGATATGTACATATGTATATAGACAGATATAGACTAATATTAATATTATTATTAGTCATATATAATAATAATATAATATTTAATTAAATAAAAAAAAAAAAAAAAAAAAAAAAAAAAAAAAAAAAAAAACTCATAGGATATATCTGGATATATACATAAGTGCATATGACATTCAACAAATCAATCAAACAGTGACATTAATAGAGAACCAATAAATAGGAAAATAAATAAACCAGAGTAGGGAAAGGCACGTTCAGTGGCAGTGAAACAAACATCAAGGATGTCTGCGACGAAGGAAGGATTGGAGGACAATGGAACGGAACGAGAGGGTGCCGGTGACGAAGAGTAGAAAGGGAAGTCAGAGGAATGAACAAAATCTGACGGATGGCATTCGTAGCTCTCAAGCACAAAGGAAGTCAAATATCATACCGCAATATGAACCACCAGGGAAATAACCAATGCCACAGAGGCTGGTTCACAAGGTGGAAAGTTTCTTTTTTTTTCGGAAAATGGACTGGATAAATAGGTACAATCAAATGTCTTCGGGAGTAAAGGCCGCCAGTGTGATTTGACCACAGCAGCCGCCGATTGTTGATTGGACTATACACATATGGGTCTCTTACCATAAACTAGGTGCGTCTTAAGACGCGAAAAATGATTCTTTACTTACACAGATGCTCGATCGTTCTCTGTAAATGTGATAAGAAGTGGAGGCTATCTTCCAACTAGCACCTGATCTTCAAACAAGTACCGAAATGACACCCCATCAAGAACAGAACACGGAAAAAACCAGCTGCAAAATCAGAAGCAGAACTACAAGTCCATAGTCTAAACGAAGTATACAAGGAACTTAACATGAGCATTAGTAGAAGTAAACAAGACGTATGACTGTAAACAAAATCAACACACAAAAAAGGATTCATTTAAAGGAGCACCTCTTAAAACAAGTAAAGAACTTTAGGAAATATAATACCATAAAATGGCAAATCAGAAGACGCGATCGAAAATAGATGCATTAAGGCAAACCAGCTCATAGGACAAACGTCACCAATGTTTAAGAACAAACACATATCAGTAGATACTACAAAGCACCCTATATCACTAGCTTCCTACCAAATCTATGCTTCCAATGCCAAACTTGGACAATGACAGAAAAAGAGTAAAGAACAATTGCAGCAATGGAAATTAGAAGAATACTCAATGTATCAAGGAGAGAGAACATTAGAAATGATAAAATCAGGACTAAAGTGTGGGTAACAGCAGTGCTAGATTTAATTGGAAAACAGCAAGTGAAATGGCTCGGTCACATAAGTCGGTTACCAACTAACAGTATACCACAACAAGCAATAATGTATAGACCAAATGGAACCAGAAGAAGTGGCCGATCATGCAAACGATGGTCAGAGGGAATAACAAGAGTCCAAGGGAATCTCGATATATGAAGCCTATAAACGGGCACTCTCCCGCTGTTTATACTTCACTTCGACACCGCAAGGTACAAGAGGATCAAGATGAGATGATGTTGAAGAGATCCTCGCGTGTTTCTGGCTTTTTAACTTTAGTGAGGCTCTGTAGTCATTTGGAGGAAAGTTTCGAATGCAAGTGTGTATTCAACTGGAATAGTGTCGAGTGTTTCCTCTGATCACCAGTGCTTTCTTTTACTTCTGTGAGTGCTCATCAATGTTTGTTGCTCATGCTAATTCAAATACCTCCAGGAATCTCTCAATAATTGATATTTCAGAGTGTCATGGCACAGTGTTTGAAAACCACTTCTCACGTACGCGCATAGCATGGGAATTCCAAGAATGAAGGAAAATACAGAGAAGAAAAATAAGCAGATGCTTAACAGTGCGTTCGAGCTTTCACCGCATTACATGATAAAGCTCCGTTTCCTTTAGCAGAGGATAAAGGCAGATGTTAGATATAGCTAAGAAATTAAAATGATCAATTATTCAGTGTCAGTGTGGAGGACAACCATACACAGTTTACATAATCAATTTTGCTTCCAATTAATGCACTGTAGAATCCCTGCGAGCGGTAATAAAAGTGCGAGAACGCGAAAACCCTAATCCTTAACTCTTAACACTTTTCTTTTATTGGTTCAACTCGTGCTGTGCTTAAGTCTGCGTATTTGTATTCTTGAGCTGTGGAGATAAGGTATTTATATTCAACAACAACAAAAAATGAGTTCGCAAAGAAGTGGTGGCAGCAATAAGATGCTTTCATTTCAAGAAATCATTAAAGAAACCGAGAAGAATCTGCGGCATATCGTGGATGCTGTCTCTGGGTGTGGTTTGTCTACTAGTAGGTTGATTTATTGGAGGATTGGTAATGCTGAAAGGGAAAATGTAGCGCTAAAGTCTTTCAGGTCGTCTCACCACTAAAAACGTTTTGCATCTATAAGAATGAGGTTGTTATTGATATAAAGACTTTACATTCCGATACCACAGTATTTGAAGAGTACCTGCATGTCACATAGAAACAGTTTTAATATACGGCTGCCCCTCTGCTGTGTGTCCACCGTGACGAGGTAGAGGGGCTTGTGCGTCCCAATGACCCCAAGAGCTATGCCGACGGTAGCACAGCTACTGGTAGGGCCACCCATGTCGGGCAGGTCAAGGGAGAGGGACCAGACGAAGAGACACACAAACCTGCTGCCTTGTAGGTAGACTGGGGACAGTCAAAGGCTAGGGAAAGCACCCCAAATACATGCTTGTCGAAATCGGATGTACTGAGCCACAGGCTTGACAAAGCAGTGCAACGTGAAACCTGCTGCCTTGTAGGTAGACTGGGGACAGTCAATGGCTAGGGAAAGCATCCCGAATAAATGCTTGTCGAAATCGGATGTACTGAGCCACAGGCTTGACAAAGCAGTGCAACGTAACTTAATTCATGATGTCACAAATCAAAATTAATCGATATGGTGCTAATCCCGTGAAATCCCATCAGGCGGTGATAGTGCCGGGCCCCCTGCCTCGAGGGGGTCCACCCATGACTACTGGTGGTCACCTTCCCCTGTGCTGTGGAGTCAAGGCACAGAGGAGTAGGTTAAGAGCTATTGACCAAATACCCCGGACACTCAACATACTACAGTGGAATGCCGAAGGAGTTTACAAGAAGAAAGACTCCCTAACACATCGTCTTCATAAAGATAGAATAGATGTGGCATGCATTCAAGAGACACACCTCAACGCCAATCACAAATTCTCAGTCAGAGGATATCAGGCCACACGTTTCGACCGCGAAGGACACAAAGGAGGAGTTCTAATACTTACACGAAATACAATACCTTGCAGCGAAGTATCTGTGATCTCTGACAACCAAACGGAAATTATAGGTGTTGACATAATGATAAAGGACGTGAAAATAAGAATCTACAATCTGTATAGCCCAGCAGATAAGGACCTTACACTCTCAAACATGAAAATAACTGACACAAACTGCATTATTGTCGGAGATTTTAATAGCCGTTCAGAAAGATTGGGATACCCAGATACTGACAAAAGAGGAGATGAATTGGAGGACTGGGAAATAGACTCAAATCTCCATCTACTCAACAAAGCGGATGACACACCGAGCTTCTACTCCAGAAGATGGCTTACCACTTCTACTCCAGACTTAGCTTTCTGCACAGGAGACATCCTCCACAAAATCGATCGCCATGTGCTGGACCAATTAGCAGGTAGTGACCACAGACCAATCAAGCTTGAAATGAATATGGAGTATGTTCCACAGGAGCAAAAGCCCTTGCCCCGCTGGAATTACAAACGAGCAGATTGGGACAGATTTGCCATACTAACAGACAAATATTGTGAAAACATAAATACACGATATGGCAACATAAAGCAAATGGTGGAAAGTCTAAACAGAGCGATAATACAGGCAGCCACTGAGTCCATTCCAAGAGGAGCGAGGAAAAATTACAAACCATACTGGACTGAAGAACTACAAAGTTTGGAGGACAAAGTTGAAGATGCCAGGAAGACAGCAGAGAGAGAACAAACAATTGAAGCAAACATCTCTCTCAAAGCCATCTCAGCAAAATATAAAAGAACAGTAAATCAAACAACAAGAGATTGTTGGAGGGAAAAAACAGAAAACCTGAATTTTGACAGGGATGGAAACAAACTATGGAAACTAGTGAAAGCCATGAACAATGAAGGACCTAGAAACAAACAAATAACAATTAAACAAGGAAATGCCTTGCTTACAGGCAAAAAGGCTGCAAATGCACTAATGGAACACTATGCAAATGCAAACCACATTGATATTACAACCGAACAGAAGAAAGCAATCAAAGACAAACAGATACATCATAGAAATACAGAGACAGCAGCAGAATATATGATGGCAAATCTAACAATGGAAGAAATGGAACAGGCAATGAATACCCTAAAAAAGAAGAAATCACCAGGAAAGGATGGAATCACAAATGAAATGCTAATAGGACTAGGCACCAAGGCAAAGAAGAAACTACTAGCAGTCCTAAATAACAGCTGGAAGAGAGGAATAGTCCCACAGGCATGGAAGGAAGCTATACTAATACCAGTCCCAAAGAAAGGAAAAGACCTGGAAGAACCAAATGGCTATCGACCTATCAGTCTACTGAGCTGTGTAGGAAAATTAATGGAACGCATTATCAATGGCAGGCTAACATGGCATCTGGAAGAAAACAAACTCTTAACACCACACCAAGCAGGATTCAGAAAATACAGATCCACTGAAGATCAAATAACCTATATAGCTCAGGAAATAGAGGATGCCTTCCAAGAGAAAAAGCACACACTAGCAGTCTGGATAGATTTAGAAAAAGCATTTGATAAAGTATGGAAGGAAGGACTGAAAGTAAAACTGCAAAACATGCATGTTTGTGGAAAAATGTATAAATGGATCAGCCACTACCTTGAGAACAGAACTGCCAGGACAAAAGTACAAGGACAAACAAGCAAAATGATGCTGCTGGAGCAAGGTGTCCCCCAAGGAGGAGTTCTTTCACCAACATTATTCCTAGCATATATAAATGACATCACAGAAAATTTTCCAGCCAGAGTACACACATCCTCCTTTGCAGATGACCTAGCCATATGGACATCTGAAGAATATATTAGTACAGCTAACAGCAGAATACAGCAAGCCTTATTAGCGCTAGAGGACTGGTCAAAATCATGGCTAGTGAAGATAAGTGAGGAGAAAACAACATGCACAGTGTTCTCCCTCTCAAATAAAACTCAGCAACCTAAGCTGGTATTGAATGGAAAAATATTGCGCCATGAAGAAAATCCAAACTATCTAGGAGTCACCTTTGATCGTCGCCTGACATGGAAGACACAGGTTGAGAAAAATCGAACAAGAGCAAGGCAGAGAATGGCAATCATGAAAAAGCTTGCTGGTACAACGTGGGGAGCAGATGAGAAAGTTCTCAAGAAGTTATATACTGGACGGGTGAGGCCAGTACTGGAATATGGCATTGCAGCTTGGGCAACAGCAGCTAAGTCAAACTTTAACAAAATAAGTAGAGTCCAAAACCAAGGAATGCGAATCATAACTGGAAGCCTGAAGACAACGCCTATTAATGAACTAGAAAAGATCACTTGTTTACAACCAATGCAGGATAGAAGAGATAGCAGAGCCCAGCAACAAGCAGAAAAATTTAGAAGGTTGACAGACCACCCTATGTACAACAGATTTAATTGTTTTGGAAAGGGAAGACTGAAGCGTAGCAACTTTGTAGAAACTGCAAAACGAAGGATTAGGGCAGATCCTTGTGGGATGTGGATTTTAATTCCTGAGAATGGTTCGTTAAAATGTCTAGGGGGTTTTATTGATTCTCTGTCACTGGTAAGAATGCAGGGTGATCCGGGATATTTACCACAAATCCCAGGAGGAAAGAGTTCCATCCTTGAAACAATGGCATCTGTGTGTAGGTTTCCCTTCCCACTTCATCACCCTTTAAATTAACTATAGATGCTAGAAGGATATTGATTGCTCACAACATATAAACAACCACTTGTTGGACACCACATTTACTTGATGTACACAACACTTTTGGACAAACAGTTCAGGTATTAACTCAAGATCTGCAGTTACATATATATATATATAGGTGTAATAAACACTATGCATTTTCAGACAGGCATGGGAATGATATGCAGTATTACAACATAGTACCCAGTGACCCCAGAAAAAAACAAGGTTATTACAAACAACATAACAACCACAAATTGGGTCTACTTTCATTTTCCCTCATGATTAAAGCAAATAAAGATAGTAAATAGAACCCAAAATAACATGTTTCTGACACCTTTTACCATTCTCTCATTGTTAAAAATAATGAGTTGGTGTCAAAATACTATACCATCTATATACCATTGGAAAAAAACTACTGACCTGTTACCTTCAGAAAACAAAAACCAACATATAAACAGCATTTTGTACTAATTAAATTAATTAATCGAGTCTATCTCCTGGTGTGCGGTTATGGGTCCACATTTGCTGTCGATTAGATCCTTTTCCCCATTATCTGGGTACCGAATTAATGCACTCAGTTATGTTCTTACTATTTAGTCACTGGTAATTGGCTGGTGCAAATCATACTTTATAATCCAAACTAGAAATTACACACAATCACAAATCCCTCTGCGGGCTAGAATATTCGAGTACTCTGTTGCAGTAGGCTCGGTGTCTTTTTTTGAAATTTGGGGGCCTCAGGTTGGTCTAACTTTCCGGAATTTCCACTTAAGCTCTGCAGAAGGTACTTTACCATCTCACCATACATGGTGCCAAGTAGACGTCCATTCAGCTTCTCTGCTTTTAATATCAGAATCCCAAGTAGTTCAACAAAGATTTTACACCCACCAAGTCGCGAGTCTATAACCCATGGCATTTAGGTTGACATTGGACCAGCAAAGAGTTAGTCGTTGTTATCTAGTCCAGTGTAGAACTTTATATGACTGAGAGGCATCTCATGGTAGTATCTGTGACTAGGGCCACAATTGATCTATACCTACATATATGCACAGATGAATGAATCCAGCACAGTAACAGGTTTGCAAACAATTGGATGATTCCTCTTGTTGCTGATGTAGAGACATTTAGCTGCTTTCATATGGTCTTTTATCTGATGGTGTTCAGGGTTTGGAACCTTGAGGTAATCTGGTTTCGTAGTTATGTTTCAGATGATATTAAGTTTGTACCTTGGTTGTATTGGCTTATGTGGTTCAGTGTCTTCTCCCCATTTGATTGAGCCAGAACTTAGTGTTGAATAGCTGAATTCCATGTTTGACTGTTGCAGCTGTGAGACATTCTTTCGAAGACTTATCCATTGTTGGATATTAACTTGGTAACCCAACCAACAGTTGAAGGGCTTTCACTGTTGCTAGTTTTAGTAACTTGTAGGATTGTCCATAGTTTCACTGATTTTGCTGAGTGATAAGGCTTATAGGTGATACTTCTCAGACGTAAAGCAGACGATACACTGTTGTCAGTTACTCTGTTGATCTTCATCTTTGTAGATTATTAGATCTTGAAGTCCACATGTGGGAAGTTCCTACTAAAATAGGACTTAATCACTCACCCCGTCAGTTGTCTTCTAATTTATCTGTTGCTCGCTATGGAGCTATTGAGCGCCGCAGTAAACATTGAGGTATGGCTAGATCCAGACTATGGTTTGGACATTCACTTTATGGCTGTTTACCCAGGATCCAGTGTTAGTGATATAGTCCCACCAAATTCAACCACCACCTGCTTCTCTTCTATAGAAAAGGGATGACAAGAATACAACACTAGCATTAACCTACTGTGTTATGATAAAAGGTTTACAACACAATTACAAACACAAATACAAAACAACAAGGGGAGAAGGGGAAAGGAGTGGGTGTCCATGTTCCACTGTCCCTCATTGCTGAGTTGAGCCATTCTGACTCTTCATAGTGAGTAAGATATTTTCTCACTTATATTTTGTTCTGTTGTTACTGGGACTATTAGATGGGTGAAGTCATTCTGTCCATCCAACATGTTGATATTGTCTCTCTCATTACTTGAAGAGAATAGCCTATACAGAATCCCTGTGGTTTCTAATGCCGCGTCTTCCTTTCGGCACTATAATCATCATTAGGTCAAGACTATTCAACATTGGCTTTTTAAGTACTGACATACACATGAATTCTTCTATCAACATCCTCATGTCCCAAGGTGCAACATTAAAATGTATATTCCCACAGTAAAAAGTAACAATCAGAACAGAGAAAAATCTCATACCAGAAAAAAACATACCTGTACATTTCTCTGATATTAAGTACATGATAATCATACATAATAATCATAATGATGATGCAGGGAGCCTAGGTTTTTGAATTATCTTCATGAACTAAAACATCCATTGTTTTCCCCCATTGCGTACAGCACATGAGGATAGTAATCGCTGTGATATGTTTTGCCAATGACTGCTATTATTCGGAGGGTATTTATAAGAATAACTTATGCCGCATGGTCCAGTCTTCTGAATATTGCAAGCAATTTATTCACATCAATCTTCGCTTCTGTTTCTACTACGTGAGGCGATGCGGAGTGAATCCTATCCGAACATGCATTTACATCACGCGTTTCATTGTTCATGAATTTATATTCAAACATGGCCTGTCCCTAACACTATTTTATGAAATGATTATATGTTCACCCTCATATGGAGTGGTTACTAATCTGTTAACAAAAGAATGGTACTAAAATTTAGCACTATATTTCCAAGTACAGATTATAATGTGGCAAAAATATTTTATCCCCTGACTAAGTAAGAGTCAGGAATATGCGTAATCATTTGTATGTCCCCGCATGGATAAAACACCTTTCTATAGTACATAGATTATTTGCAGATTTCTAAGCATAAATAGTGAGATATTGTTCCCAGTGCCTAGAAAGTTTTAACATAGGAATATGAAATTGACAGACACTAGTTCTTTACTATGAAGCATGAATCAAGGGGTCTGCTCCTACATTGAGAAAATCTCTAGAATGTGTTTCAGACATGAGAGTTGATACTTTACAGTACACATAATATTCATAGATTATAGCACTACTAGTGAGATATAAGTTCATAATGCCTATACAAGATATTAACATATGGATTTGAAATTGTAAGACATAGGAAAAATTACAGCGTGGCGCCCACCTGTGTTTCCTTAGTAAACATCATCCAGCCTGGTTTAAGAGAATTGTAACTAATTCTTAATTAAACATACTGGTCTATGTAATACATAAATATATCTTAATGATGTAGATAACATACCAATAGCTTGAAGAGAATCATGGTTTTAAAACAAACTACCTTCTCCCCGAAGGGAAAGGTCGACTTTCTTGTCAGTTCTCTTGACTAGAAATGGCCGCTCCAGTCTTTGTTTTCCCCCTCGCCAGGATTGGCCAGATAAGGGAGAGAAAACAAGCCAAACTAAATTTAGCTGTGCCACGGTCAGTCTATCGCTGTTTTTTTTTCTCCTACATTAAGTAAGTTACTTAAACAGTAATTGTAAGGGTTTGTTTATTTTTAAGGGAGTCCATAAATAGGAAAGGGTAGGGACGTTTTTATTATACCACAATCCTATACTTAACATATCAACAGTCAAGCCCATACACAATGCACACAACTTCCCAGCTTGGAGACAGCAGCAACTGCCTGAGATGATAGAAAACATTCCTGGTATTGAGAAAAAGAACACTCAGCATGAAACCGAAAGAAGAGAAATAACCCTAAACTACATAAAAGAACATTACCCAAGCAGGAATTGGACCCATGCATATACAGATGGATCAGCCAAAAATTCAATAGAGAATGGAGGAGGAGGAATTCTCCTAAATTTAAAAAATGGAGTGAAAAAAACACATTCAATGGCAACTGGAAAATTTTCAAGTAACTTCAAAGCGGAGGTAGAGGCTTTGAAAGCTGCAGCAGAAATGCTCCTGATGGAGGAAAATAAAGAGAAGCAAATAGCTATCTTCACAGATGCAAAGTCAGCTGTCTCAATACTCAAGAGCAATAACAGCACAGAACTAACTGACCTAAGAGCAGCACTCCATGGTCTATGCCAGAAATCCAAAAAAGTTGTAATACAGTGGATCCCATCACATTGCAGTATACCTGGAAACGAAGAGGCTGACAGACTGGCAAAAGAGGGCGGACGACTACCACAGCCTGACATAGACATAACCTATAATGAGGCAAAGAGGTTGATAAAAAGCACTTATAGAACCAAATGGGAATCTGAGCATCCAGTCCATCAGAAGGATGATGCATATTACAAACTCGACCGAAGAGAACAAGTAGCAATCTTCAGACTCCGCACAGGACATAACAGGCTGAAATACCACTTGTTCAATAAACTAAAGATAGGAGATACTGATGAATGTAATTGTAGAACTGGAAAAATGACAGCAAAACATTTGCTGCAGGATTGCCCAACGTATGCAGAACAGAGAAAGATATTTTGGCCCACACCTGCTTCATTTGAGGACAAGCTCTATGGAGATATCAACAAGCTCAAGTTGACCGCAGCTTACTTTAACTACATACAGGTTGACATTTAAAGGTGCATGAAGACCCAGAGGCATGAAATGAAATATTGCTTGGATAGCAAATCCATTATGTGGAAAGTCCAAATCGAAAGCTCGCTGTGTGGGCTTCATAAAAGGTGGAAAAGTGTCCTAGTGGCACGAAATGGAATATTGCTTGATAGCAAATCCATTACGTGGAAAGTCCGAATCAAAAGCCCATTGTGTGGGCTTCATAAAAGGTGGAAAAGTGTCCTAGTGGCATGAAATGGAATATTGCTTGGATAGCAAATCCATTACGTGGAAAGTCCGAATCGAAAGCTCACTGTGTGGATGTCATCTGCAGACTGCATACTTCTGGTTTCCGGAAGAACAGCCTATGGTGAACGGAAGGCCCAATATACGGAAGTGAGGCTAAGCAGCCATGTGCAGGACGTGACGATTCCTTGGGTGAGCCCAGTACCAGAGCGCTATGTATCGGCTCTGCAAGTATGGAAGCCTCCTTGGATGGCGGGGAATGCCCATGGTCTGCCCCTGCCTTCCCTTGAGGGCTGACCAGGATCTTTGGCTGTTCTATATGGACCAGCTGGGATGGGGGATAACACCACAACAGTGAGAGTCAAACGTCCTAAGAAACCCCCGGGAAGGTTAACCCGGTCAACAAATGCCCGCAGAAGTCGGATGTGTCGGCCTAACGGCGCAAGAACGCAGCTTTGCTGTAAACAGGCACAACGCAATCACATCCGAAAAAAAACTCCGGATGAACGAAGAAGAAGAAGAAGAAGAAGAATATACGGCTGAGAGTTCTGGACAATTAGTAAACAGGCGAAGGAATTCATAGAAAACTTAAAGATGTGGTGTTTTTATTTATTTATTTATTTATTTATTTTTATTTTGTAGAAGAATACTGAAATTTCATTGGTGAAGCAAAATGAGCAATCTGGGCGTTGTGAGAAAGAGGCAATAATTCAATAATCATGTTTTGGTCACATTACGAGAAGACAAAACCTGAAACATGTGACAACCCGAATGATTTGTGGAAAGAGAGACAGCGAGAGAAAAATTCTGACAG
>JACEFZ010012336.1:0-30110 GCA_014155875.1 Cepaea nemoralis | reverse complement strand
TTTATTTTTTAAGGAGTCAATTTTTTTTTTTTGCTTAAAAAGGAAAAAGGGGTAAAAAAAAACGTTTTTATTATATTACACGCCCCCCCCATTTAAGCCATTGATTTCTTTCAGAAAATAAATGGTCAAGTAGTACTCTACAATTTCCGTCTTTACATTGACTCACCTAGTCTCCATTCCTTATTAATTTCTTACATTACTTCCCTATGTTATATAATCAGAGCCACGTCCATTTTCTTTTAGTCACGACAACTGGCATAACCTTAAAGGATTATTTCTCTTTTAGTGAAAGAGTGTAGCAACCTCTCCACTGTTGTCAGCTATTGTTTGAAATATGAGTGGTTATCTGATAATTTGTTACTTTCAAGTACTAGTTTGTCTGCATCAAACCGACTTTTTGAAGCAATTGAAATATCATCATTAAGCTTGCAATAGCCAGATGATACTGTTCATATGAGATCATTTGCTGAATTTCTTTTCCCAATATATTTAGTCTGGCGTTAAGAGCTGGAGAAAGTCCTGAGTACTCTGACATGGGTTATTAAGAAACCTAACATCTGCATTTTGCTGATTCTGGTTTTTGTGCGTCCACTCCCCTCGGATTCTTTTCCCAGCAGAAAGTCTCTTCTCTCCTTGTAGTTCATTAATGGTCTACGTGTAACCACTGCTAACTTAAGCATGACTAGTTGGGATATATACCAGCTTGATTCCTCTCTCGTTAGATTATTAATCTTGAGATTATGTTAAAACCGACGGTTAATTCTGCGTCTACTGATAGCATATTAAACTCGCCCGTCACCCTGTAAGTTAGACGTTTGTTTTAACTATAAATATGATATTTAAAGGAAGCTAAAGATGGTTCCTGTTGAATACATTTTCATCCAACACATCATGTGTTTGGGTTATTAGTCACGAATGGGATTTTCCCGATCAGTGTTAATAATACTGATTAGAGTGGTGTCCCTTTCTCTTGCGGGTTTTCCCAGAGAATCTCGTCTAATATGTAAACAACGTCCCACTTTTCTAGATTTCCGTTCTGAACCGAATATTCCGGGGAACATTAATCTATCAGAAATGAAGTAATTCTTAGCTTACTTTCTCTGCTTTTCCTTCTAACCTAGATCTTTTTTACGCTAGAATCCTTATTAGTAATTCTAACCTGATGTGTTTGAGTTTCACTCTGTATCTGTTGCTTTGGTGTTGAATTACGAGCAATTTTGCGTCGCTTTGCGTACATTGATCGTCGTCTACCTCCCTCCAGGTTTTAGACAATATTCAACTTGGCAACATACATTGGTATGTAGGTTCAGACGTATTGTCTCCTACCATATATAATCAGTTCAGTGAGAAGTTAAAAGGCCCTTTTATGTTTCGTGTGCTAGTCTTCCAGACAATCAAGTTGCTGGTTCACTTCCAGTTATGGATGTGGTTTACTAGTATTTGTAAAATTACTATTACATCTGTATATCCCTCTCATACTGGCGTCTCCTGAGTTGTGTCCTCAAGATAACAGGTAAGGTACTCTTAATGTTTCTCTCCAGTTTTGTTTTCATCCGTTTAATACATGGAAACTCTTGATGTATTTAGATTGACTAAGGTCTATCTTTGAACTGTTATATAATTTACTAGCAGGATTACTGATTGAAATTCCTAATCTAGTAAACATCAAGCAATTCTTCAGCCATATGCTCCAATGTGCTTGGTTTTTACACAGCTATATTCCATTTGTCTAGCATGTGTTCACTGTATAAGTTTTAGGCGTTTCCTCTGTCTTTACGTCAAGGGGTTCGTCCTATTTATAAACAGCATCTATTTCAAGAGTTGTTTATTTAATTGTTGCTTTTACTGATTCGTATCAGTTATTTAAGCTAATATATGTTAGTCTGGATCTGCTTTCACATATTTAATGCTGGCATATCATCCACGTCAGAACTGAGATGTAGAAATCTGTTTCGTCTTGTGATTGATTTCTGATTCATCTACCTATTAGTAGGCTTCGAGCATTATCTAGAATTTAGTTACTCGGTTAGTTTTAAAGAAAATACAATTGAGTCGCGCGACTCTATTGTATTACTTTATTTTGCCCTTTTTAATTCTTCCCTTATGAGAAAATTAATGTTAGTTAGGCAATTATTGAAATAACTTTACGTAAGCTTATCGCTAACTAAAAAGTTGTTTCATTCCTCTCTTTGATGAGGACTTCTCATAGTGAACATTTCACTTAGTGAGGTTAACCTGGAAATTTCAAAGTTAAGGATCCAATTTCTGAAATGTTTAGTCTCTTACTAGAGATTAGCACAGATTTTTTCCGGTATCTCCTGAAGTTCATTTGAAATTCCAATTTCTTAAGTTAATTCTTTAATTATACCTTTTACATACCTATACGGTCTGTTTCCGCTACCATTAATAATGGAATCGGGGTGGATAATTTAAAGAAATACCTTATATTCTGTTGGATCTTTAAGTGAGTTGATCAGGCTTCCTTAAATCACCAGATGAATATTTTGGTTGACCCTATTTATTAACATATGGGCCATCTGAGTTAGTTAATAATACTACTCATATCACCGGTGGAGTAGAATAAGTGTCGGTATGGCTTTTCTTCCTAAGTATCCATCATTTATTCACTTTACTTTACTACCGGTGTTGTAGAACATGTTATGTTATATGAAAGAGGATTAAATTAGGGTGCCCCTAAATACTGAAAATTCTTACAACATTCCTTCCCTTCCATTAACCATGTCTATATTTTTGCAAGTGGTGGTTTAGGCCTTAACCTTAGTTCATTTACTTTAGTTACTGCTATTTTCCCCTGGTTTAATTCATCTCTCAGGTATTATTTACTGTCCTACTGAATCATCATTTGTTGATTAAATTTTTCCCTTTAAAAAACATTTATTGGATTTTTAACTTATCTGTCCTAATTATCTATAAAATTGTCTAACACTCTCTGCTGCCTTGGTAATTTTTTCAATATTACATGAATTATACAAGCAGATCAAGCATGAAAATACAATGATAATCAATGACAAAATAGTTAATTAACATATGATTCATATGTAGGAACATAAACCTTATGGATACATAATATAGTAGTGTGTTCATGACTACACCACTTTGAAACCATTTAAAGATAATACCAGAGTAGCAGAACCATACTTCAAACATCAAATGGGAATGACTATGAATTCTAAACATTCACTGAATTACCTATCTTATGTGAGTTTACCATCCCAGAGACCTTACTACAGGAGGTTCATTACTGGAATAAGTTTTCCATCAATAAGATATAAAATATGAGTTTAAAAAAAAAAAAATCTAATACCCAACAACATGATGCATCTACCAGAATCAAGATATTACATGTGAACAGTTTTGTACAAAAAAACAAACCTATATTTATCTGAGCCATTATGGGTTCACATAACACTTGACTCAGCTCATACTAATGAGTGATTAGGTCTGTTACTAACACTATAACATTCTGAAGTGACTTGGTTTACCTGCGAGAGGTTTTCCCTGAATTCATATACCCACAATAATACACCATTTGTGATGTTTAATATGAGATTTAAAATCCCGGACGAGCTCCCACATGTGGGATGTGGATTTTAATTCCTAAGAATATTTCGTTAAAATGTCTAGGGGGTATTATTGATTCTCTGGTCACTGGTTAGAATGCAGGGTGATCAGGGATATTTACCACAAATCCCAGGAGAAAAGAGTTCAATCCTTGAAACAATGGCATCTGTGTGTAGGTTTCCCTTCCCACTTCATCACCCGTTAAATTCACTATAGTGCTAGAAGGATATTGATTGCTCACAACATATCAACAACCACTATTGGACACCACATTTACTGGATGTACACAACAATTTTGGACAAACAGTTCAGGTATTAACTCAAGATCTGCAGTTACATATATATGTGTAATAAACACTATGCATTTTCAGACAGGCATGGGAATGCGTTGCATTATCTTAATACATTTACACCCTTTTTGCCCAAGAAAGACCAATGTTATTACAAACAACACAACAACCACAAATTGGTTCTGCTAACTTGACTCATTGTACCTAGATAAAATCACACTGGTCTAGGTGCAGAAACCCAACATACATACATATATTTCTGACACCATGTACAATTCTCATATTTAAAAATAATGAGTGGGTGTTAAATTATTATACAGATATATCATAACATAACCTTTAGTTGTACACCATTACCATGTAAAACACTCTTTACCTTTTTCATGTCATAGAAGAAAAACACACTCATGAAAACAGTTGATACTAATAATTAAATTAATTAATTATAGTGTTCATTTAGGCGTTGCGGATGGGTATTCTTCTCCAGTGCAAAGCAGTTACTGTCCATAATTATCCGTGCAGAATTATACTCACAATCATTTTCTACTCACAGTATGTCCACAGACGTTGGCTGGCGAATGTTTCTAATCCATAATCCAAGAATAGAATTATACATAAGCACATATTCTCTCCACGAGACTGAATTTAAGAATACTTTGTTGCCATTTGGGTTGTGTCCCAATTGAAATTGATGCCTAGGTCTGTCATACTTTCAGGAGATGCAACTTAAGCTCTGCAGAAGGTTCTTCCCTATATCATCTTATCGATGAAAAGATGACGACTGTCCAACAGCTCGGTTTATGTTAACCGTTTCCCAATTTAGTTCAAAAGGCTTTGTCACACACTCGGTTCATGTTGATAGGCCATCCCACCAGCATACAGTTCTGATTCATTCCATTTCTGTGTAGAACATACAATGGTGAGTCATTCATTGGGTTTCATCTGAAGATTCTGCTGCAGGCATGGAACTGAAGAATATTACTCCACCACATATCCAGGGATGCAAGCCATCAGGTGATTCCTGTGGTTGCAGGCGTAGAGGCATTTACTCCGTTAGCTGCTTGCATACGGTTCTTTGGATGGTGTTCAGGTTTTGGAACCTTGAGGTAATCTGGTGTGGTTATGGTTCAGAGGTTCTGAAGTTGGTACATTTGTATGTATTGGCTATGATGTTGTTTCAGTGTCTCTTCCCATTTTCTTGAGTTGGTGTTTATAGTTAGAACTTGGTGTTGCATGGCTGGAACCTTATGTTTGACTGTTGCAGCTGTGAGACGTTCTTTCGAAGACTTATCCATTGTGGATATTAACTTGGTAATCCAACCAACCGTTGAAGGTTACTCACTGTTATTAGTTTTAGTAACTTGCTAGAAGGATTGTCCCATAGTTTCACTGACTTGGTTGAATGATGAGGCCATAGGTGATACTTCTCAGAAGTAACGCAGACGATACACTGTTGTCAGTACTCTGATGATCTTCATCTTTGTAGATTATTAGATCTTGAAGTCCATCCTGGATATTCCTACTAAAATAGGACTTAATCACTCACCCAGTCAGTTGTCTTCGAATTTATCTGTTGCTCGCTATGGAGCTATTGAGCGAAGCAGTCCATGGGTATTTCTAGATGCAGACTATGGTTACGACATTCACTTTCTGGCTGTTGACCCAGGATCCAGGTTTAGTGATATAGTCCCACCACATTCAACCACCACCTGCTTCTCTTCTATAGAAAAGGGATGACAAAGAATACAACACGAGCATTCACCTACTGTGATGTGTTAACTTTCACAAGACAATTACAAACAAAAAAGGGGAAGGAGATAGGAGTGGGTTTCCAAGTTCCCTGTCCCTCATCGCTTGTGGTAGAACTTTGCTAGCTCTGATAGTGAGTGAGATATCTTTTCACTCTGTTTTGTTCTGTTGTTACTGGGACTATTAGATGAGTAAAGTCATTCTGTCCATCCAACATGTTGATATTGTATCTCTCATTCTTGAAGAGAATAGCCTATACAGAATCTCTGTGGTTTCTAATGCCGCGTCTTCCTTTCAGAACTATAATCATCACTAGGCCAAGGCTATTCAACATTGGCTTTTTAAGTACTGTCATGCACAAGGATTCTTACATCAACATCCTCTAATCCCAAGGTGCAACATTCAAATGTATATTCCCACCGTAAAAAGTAACAATCAGAACAGAGAAAATTCTCATACCAGAAAAAACAAACAAACATACATGTATATTTCTCTGATATTAAGTACATGATAATCATACATAATAATATTAATCATAAAATTTAATGCCAGAGCCCATGGTTTTGAATTTTCTTCAGGGGTTAATCCATAAAATAAACATACATTGTTTTCCCCCACTGCGTACAGCACATGAGGATAGTAGCCGCTGTGATATATTTTGCCAATGACTGCTATTATTCGGAGGGTATTTATTGGAATAACTTATGGCGCATGGTCCAGTATTCTGAATATTGCAAGCAATTTATTCACATGCGGATTGAATCCTATCCGAACATGCATTTTCAGCACGCGTTTACTTTAATTGTTCATGAATTTATATTCTCACACATGGCATTCTCCTAACACTATTTTATGAAATGATTATGTTCCCCACTCATGCTGAGTGGTTGATAATCTGTTAACAAAAGGTTTGTACTAAATTTAAGCACTATAGTTCCAAGTTACAGATTATAATGTAACAAAATATTTTATCTCCTGACTAAGTAAGAGTCCAGAATATGCGTAATCATTTGTATGTCACCGCATGGAGAAAACAAATTCAGAGACAACCTTACCAGTGTATTTACACTACATATGATATTTGAAAGTGGCAGACACCAGTTCTCTACTTGTGAAGTATGAAATCAAGAGTTTGCTCCTACATTGAGAAATTGTTTCTTTGAAAATGTTCTTTAGAGTTCATCTCTACAGTACATAGATTATTTGCAGATTTCTAAGCATAGATATTGAGATATATTTCACAATGCATAGACATTTTTATTCATATGAATATGAAATTGACAGACACTAGTTCTTTACTATGAAGTATGAATCAGGGGTCAGCTCCTACATTGAGAAAATCTCTAGAATGTGTTTCAGACATGAGAGTTGATACTCTACAGTACATATAATATTCATAGATTATAGTCACTATTAGTTAGATATAAGTTCATAATGCCTATGAAAGATATTAACATAGGGATTTGAAATTGTAAGACATAAGGAAAAATTACAGCGTGGCGCCCATATGTTTCATTGGTAAATATCACCCAGCCTGGTTTAATAGAATTGTTGAATTATCATTCTAATTCTTAATTATTAAACACACTGGTATATGTACTTTATAAAAATACATGAATACATCTTAATAATGTAGATATAACATACCAATAGCTGCAGAGACTGATATATTTCTAAGGCAAAATACCTTCTCCCCGAAGGGAAAGGTCGACTTTCTTGTGTGCTCTCTTGACTAGAAATGGCCGCTCAGTCTTTGTTTTCCCCCTCGCCGGGATTGGCCAGGTACGGGAGTCAAAATAAGCCACAATAAATTTAGCTGTGCCACGGTCAGTCTATCGCTGTTTTATTTCTATTCCTACCTAAGCAAGTTACTTAAACGGTAATTGTAAGGGTTTGTTTATTTTTAAGGGAGTCAATGCTTAGGAAAGGGTAGGGACGTTTTTATTATATTACAGTACACCCAGTGCTACCTTATTGGCTTTTATGGATGTCCTTTTTCCAGCACCCAGGATTGTGTTTAACGCATGGGTCTGTATGGCGTCTAACCTCCTCTTGTTGGCTTCTGATGCTGAGTCGTAAACAATGCTGCCATATTCTAGTTTGCCTCTGATAAATGCTTTATAGAACATCAGCATTGTTTTGGTGTGGGCACCCTATCCGTTTCCTTTTATCACTCGCAGTAGGTTGCTTGCTTTCTTGCATTTTTCTAATATCTGCTATATGTGTTTTGACCAGTTCATCTGTTCGTCTAGGGTCATTCCTAGGAAGACTGTGCTGCTTGTTCTATTAATAGTTATCCCGTTAATCTGTATTTTGAAATCTCATTTACACTATCCTATCATTTATAGCTTGCCCGCTGCAAAGCTGTAGTAATGTAAACAATATAAAATAACACGAGGAGGTAGTGCAGTTTTACAGAACTCAATTACAGAAAACAATTTCTAGGGCCAGCTGGTGTCTCCGCGGGGAAAAAAAAGGGGGGGGGGGGTATTACTGACATTTACCTTTTCAAAATTCTTACACGCTGGTTCCTTGGCGAAGAGGTTACTGACGCGTTTCGCAATCCCACATACCAAGTTCGAAACACAGCTGCGTGCCATTTGGCAGCATTGAGTTGTTACTACTGAATGTAAACTTGCCAAGAGATCACAAACGGCCATGTACGTATGCTATGTTAATGTGCACATATGACCCCAAAAGTCAAATGCAGCATGATACTCTACCTTAAGCGTTTGGAAACTAACTGCACACACTTTTTAATTATCAAACACATTAGTTCTTCTCACATACAAAATGCAGTAAGCCTATTGATTACAAATGTACACACAAATTATAGATACTCTATCTCACCATCTCTTTACTTTAGCCAGACCAAGCGCTGATATATCTACACGGGCAGAAATATCTACACTCTCAAAATGTTTTTTTTTTTAAAACTGTGAAGAAGCATGTATTATGAATATATTGTAAGTTTACATTTAAAATGTACACAACCACCTATGTAAACGATGAGAAATGTTTACACTCACAATTTTGTTGTAAATACATTGTAAAATTGTGATGATAATGATATTCATATATGCTGGTATTTTATAGGATGTTTCCACATTAAAACTTGCATGCTCTTCAAATATTACTTGTGTTATATTTTATACTTCATTTTATAAAATGTTCCTTGCACAATAATTAAATATCATCATCACCACGTGCCCAACCATGGGCATTCATGCATCTTTAAATATCTTGGCCCTGGGTGTTCTGGATAAATTATGCAGATGTTATTCTTGCATGCCACCATTTTGGGCCATCCAGCATCATTTCTGCTTCAGCAACTTCCACGCTGATCTTTCCAGTCATCATGATATTTTTCATTGCTTCTCTTCTCAATACATGATGGTCATGACCACAGAACACTATATTGGTCTCCTTTATATAGTTGTATATAATGTTTTACTTTTATTAACCTTTCCAGTCAATCGTAGTTAGTTACTCTGGCAGTTTAGGGTGTTTGCAAGATGTACTGCCATACAGCAGAACAAGTTCTATAGAACATTTCTGTACGCTCTGGTAATTTACATGAAATGACAGAACTAAAATGTTCTGGCAATAGAATGTAAAAAAATAATAATTGTTTTAATACCTTGTTTATGAAGATATAATATGTATTCTTTGTTATGGCTAAATGCCAAACATTTTATTTATACACATATCTTATGAATAATGTTTTTAATTTGAAATCCTAACTTTCACAATTCAGATTATATCATTAAAAAACCGATTTGTATTTAGTTACAATGTTTACAGATGCAATAGTACTGAAATGTTTAACAAAAAATTCATTGCCTGTTAATTCTAACACATCACTTGGATGTAAACTTTGGATCATCATCCTCAGTATATCCGTCCACAAGGGGCAAGCCTTGCACTGTGTACACTTATCACTGCCATTGACATGCAAGCAGAAATGTTTGTAGGTGATCCGAGGGGTCCTACATACGTAACACATGGTCATCCCACAGCGGCAAGCCATTCTGTTGCAACCATCGTCTCTCGTGAACTTTGTATTGCAGTCTCACCATCTCTTTATTTTAGCCAGACAAAGCGCAGATAAATCTTCGCGGGCAGAAATATCTACACTTACAAAAATGGTTTATTTCTTAAGGGATCACGGTTCACAGAGGGGTCAGAAACGTCCCATTAGGTCCCGCTTCCCTGAAAAAATTCTGAAAATTCACAATGAAACTAAGCTTAGAAAGTTTCATCTTTGCAATATTAAAGTTGGAAAAGGAACGAATTCAAAAGAAAGATTTTTTTTTTTTAATACGTTGTTTTTGTTTAAAAATTTTTGAAAACGTTTATTGAGTGTTAAAAAAATTGTGCAATTGTATTGTTAGTATTTTAACAGGCGTGCTGTGTGTATGGTAATTGTGTAGGTCTATTTAACAGGCCGTTTGTGTGTCGAATTGGTGTACAAATGTGTTTCCATCATCAAAACTACAAATTATATTCACATAATATGCATAAAATATGAGCAATAAATTAAACTAAGACAATATGACGTAATGGGAAAGTGTGATTTGGCGTACGCTTTCAGTCATCCCATTCTAACGTGATTGATGGTAATGGTGATGATAATGGTGATGATAATGATGACGGAGACAACAACGACTATGATGTGGTGATGATTTCTTCCCCTCATTCACTCTAAACCCATCATTCTCACACGCTTATAAACCTTCAACACACCACGCGTTCTCTTCCACACCCACAATATATACATTAAATGAAATGCTGGTGTCAAGGTCGAAACGGCAAAAGCCGCCCCACACCGTCCTCTCAGGCCGATGCTTGCGTGCCGGCTTACAAACTGCAGGCAACACTTTTTTTTTTTTTTTGCAAGATCTTTTTTTTTTTTTCAACGTTTATTTCATACAAAGCAATGTATATTTACAAGGTGTAATGTGTGTTTCTTTGTTTGTGTATATTACAGAGCGTTGCCGTTTGTTAGTGTTATGTGTCACATGCATTAATAAAACAAATACATGCTTTACAGGTATGATAATATGACATTTATAGCATAGTGCATGTAAACACACATTCCTCGTTTCATTTCCATCTCCACAAGTGGAATGCATGTTACCCCTGTGCATCTCTCTCTCTCTCTCTCTCTCTCTCTCTCTCTCTCTCTCTCTCTCTCTCTCTCTCACACACACACACACACACACGCACACACACACACACACACACACACACACACACACACGCACACACATACACACACACATTCTGTCTTGATCTATCTCTTGCTTTCTGTAGATAATAGTACATAGATTTCCGTGGTCTTTACATTTTCATTCTATTTAAATTGTGGCTCCCAAATAGGAGCCGCGACATGGCAGTATGTCGGACAAGGGGTTCGACACATCCTCGGTATTCCAGCTGTAAACAATCCTTCTCCACTTTTTTTTTATTTTTTTTTTATTATTTCCAAGGCAATATCTGCCTTTCAAATAAAGTTTGACTTCCTTTTTTTTCAACTTTTATTTCATACAAAGCAATGTGTATTTACAAGTTGTAGTGTGTGTTTCTTTTGTTTGTGTATATTACAGAGCGTTGCCGTTTGTTAGTGTTAAGTGTGACATTGTGAATAAAACATATACATACATATATACAGTTATGATAATATGACATTTGTGGCATAGTGCATGTAGATACACATTCCTTGCATATGCTTCACTTCCACTTCCGCAAGCGGAATGCATGAAACACCTGTCCATCTCTCCCTCTCTCTCCTCTCTCTCTCTCTCTCTCTCTCTCTCTCTCTCTCTCTCTCTCTCTCTCTCTCTCTCTCACACACACACACACAAACACACACGCACACACAATCTCATGCTTTCTGGAGACCGCAGTACATTTAAATGCCCCGCGCTTGGACAATAAACTTTAAACTATCATTTCCATTAAAATGTGGCTTCCTTGTAATTTCTGGGTCACTAAGCTCCCGAGGCGAAGGTCGTTGGTGTTGTTGCCTGATGACAAATTTCAGGGTGACGCTCTAGTCCATGATATCTTTTGTTTGGGGGACAAGAATCAGGGATTTACTACTAGCAATTAGGGTCCATGGTCTGTCCCCAGGGAGATAATTGGTCCAAAATTGTGATAGTGTCTGGGTTTTATATACAATGGGAAGGACTTAAAACTTGGCCACTAAAAGCCACCTTAGCTTACTGGGTACTTAAAGGGCTCATCGAATTTGTTTATACATGGTGGTGCATATTTTTCTTTTGAAACATATCATTACCAGTATAACATCATTTTAATACTTAAGATACCGACTTGGTTTAAAGACTGCTACCCGCACGCACGCACGCGTGCGCGCACACACACACTCGTACACATGCGCGTGCAAATTCATGCACCACACACGCACACGCACCTGCATCCACACACAGACGCATACATATGTTACTGCCAACGGCACAGACACACATCCACAATATATTTCATGTTGCACATTCAAATATAATAATGGAAAAATTAATAATAATAGTAGCAGTATTAATAATAGTATTAATAAAAATAATAATAATAATAATATAATTGTAAGATTATTAATACCATCAATAAATACATTTACAGTTGTAGTATCCTTTATTTAAAACAAGTTATTTGCTTCTTCTGTAATATGTGCTGTCTTCAGCCAAATATTTTACGAGATTTGCGTTTGTGGGGCTAAGATTAGAATGTTTGCGACTTTTTGTTGATAAAGTTGTTGGACAATTTCTTTGTTGATTGTTCTGTAATTGTATAGTGCTTTGTTTCTTAATGTCCATATAAGATTTCTGTACTCTGCCAATAGAACAAGTAGCTTTGTGTGGGTGTCTTGTGTGGAGTAAGGAATGGAATTTATCATGATTGCTTTGTAAACATCTGTTCTTTGTTTCGAATGAGAGTTTAGGATGTTTTGTAGGAGATTTCTTGTTGGCATGATTGTGTTGCATTCGTAATAGATGTGCTCTTCTGATTCTTGGACGTTCCGTCTACAAAGCTGACACTGTAGTATTTGTTTAGTTATTTTTGCTGTTCTCTCTGTTGTTGGGGTCATGCTGTAAACAAGCCTATATGTAATTTCCCTTGCTTTTGGAGTAATCTGCTTGTTGTGAATATTAGAGAAAATTTCGGTATAATCTTTTATGAAATATCTATGTCCTCTTTTAATTCTGAGATGTACCGGAGTTGCTTGTAATTTAACTAAATGCCTGTAGATTGTATGTGTTTTCTTGTGTAGTAATTTTTCATGTCCTTTAATGGCTGAAATACATGTTTTGTAGAACGTTGGGAGAGTGCCAAAATAATGTGAGGATGTATTCCTAATAGGTTTTAAAGAAGATAGCCTAATTCCAATGTAATAGTGTGCTAAAGGGTGTTTTTCTGGGTGTTGTAGGATTTCACCTACGTGTTTGATCCTAAGTGCTTGTATTTTGGTTGTTATGTCTTGGAGGGCGATACCTCCATCTTTTTTGTCTTGCATGAGTGTAGTATGTTTGATACTGTAGATGGTGCTGCCAAACACAAAGCGTCTAATCTCTTTGTTTATGTTTGTGACAGTTTGACGTGGGGGATCTAGGACTGTGCACAGATATAGTATTTTTGGAATTATATATGTATTAACAATGGTACTTCTACCAAATATGGTAGTTGTTTTGTATTTGTATCTCTGTAACATATCTGTTATTTTCTTCTCTAGATGTTGCCAAGTGTCTTTGTGTGTCTGATTTGGTTGACATGGGAAGACTATTCCGTACACTTTTATAAGATTGTTTGATGTTAAGTCAAATGGAAAATCCGCCTTATTTTTCCATTTGCCTAAGCCCATTATAGTAGATTTTTGGACGTTTAATTTTGCCCCACTCCCTTTGCCGAAAAACGAGAACGTCTCCAAAATGATCCGTACAGATTTTTCAGTGGTCGGAAAGAAAATGGTATCGTCCGCATAAGCACGCAGCTTTTGTTCACCCTTCCCTGGTATGAACGTACCCCTGACATTGTCGTCCTGTCGTATCTTTTCTAGAAGTGGCTCTAGAGCGACAACGTACAGTAAAGGGGACAAGGGACATCCCTGTCTCACTGACCATGTCAACCTGAAAGAATTGGTTAGGATATGGTTTAATAGAATCCGACTTTCCGGTTTCAAATATAAAATTTTGACCCATGTCCGAAAATAATTTCCCACGTTGCAGTGTGAGAGAGTTTTGTGGAGGTATGAGTGAGATATTCTGTCGAATGCTTTTTCTTGATCTAAAGAGAGAATTGAGGACTGACAGTTTTTCAGATGTGTGTAGTTGATGATGTCCCTTATGAAGTGTGTGTGTTGCTGGATATTCCGGTGTTGTACACTACATTGCTGGTCTTCATGAATGAGAGATGCCATTACTGGTTTCAATTTATTTGTCAAAGTCTTTGTTAAAATCTTGTAGTCTACATTTAAAAGCGAGATAGGTCTGTAACTTTTTAAAAGTGTCTTGTCAGTGTTCTCCTTCGGAATAAGAGTGATGTAAGACGTGTTGAAACTGGATGGGAGTTCATGTTTGTGGAAAGATTCAGAGAATACTGCTAGTAAAAGGGGACCTAGAAGAGGAAAGAAAAACTGATAGAATTCAGTAGTAATACCGTCAGGGCCAGGCGATTTGCCCTTCTGCATTCCATGAACCGCTTGTGTTATATCTGTTAGTGTTAATTCAGCATCTAGTGTTAGTTTCTGTTCCTCTGTGAGTTCTTTTGTGAATTTCATAAAGTGTTCTTGCACGTGCGCCTGTGTGTTTTCCTCTGTATAAAGGTTCCTGTAATAATCTTCAAAGGCTAAGGCTATTTGTTGTGGCTCGACTTGTATATTTCCTTCCCTGTCAATTATCTGGCCTATTTGTCTGCTGCGCTGTATGTTTTGTTCTAAAGCTAGGTATTGTTTACTCGGTATCTCTTGTGTTATAGTTTGTAACTTTGTTCGCAGTAAAGCCCCCTGAAATCGATGATGTCTGTGGAGATCTAATTCTTCCTGTAATGCTATGATGTGTGGTGAATTTTTGTCTGTCTGTAGTAAGAGCTTAATTGCATTTTCCAATACTTTTTCTTGTTGTAGTTTTTGCTTGTGTATTACTGCTGCTAGTGTTTGTGTTCTCTCTCGTATAGTTTGTTTAAGTGTTTCCCAGAGTTCTTGCGCTTTACCCTCCGGTATATCGCTTGTGTATGTGAGGATCAGTTTTGTTATGCAATCTACATAGTCCTGATTTTGTAAAAGTGTGCAGTTCAGTTTCCAATGGGGAGATCTTCTAAGATGTGGTGTTGCTTGTACTGTGTTTATTGTTGCAACTACAGCCTTATGATCTGTGAAGTTCAGTGTCTCCTGTAAATGCTTGACTTGTGTTATATGATGTGTTATGGGCGCATAAATTCTATCTAATCGCGCTGCTCTGTTATGCGCATTGTTTGTGTGTGTTGTATCTGTTCCATGGGGGTGCATCTGCCTGTATGCGTCTGTTAGCCCATGGATATCTAAAATTGTTTGCAATGTGTCTAATTGATGTTCCTCCTCCCCCGTTGTGTTTCTAATTTGCATTCTTACATCTCCATTTATAAGGTCGTGCGCCGAAAGTACGCAATTAAAATCACCCCCTAGAATGATGTTGTGACCCCGATATGAGCGTGATAATAAATTTTCCAGTGTTTGGTAGAAGAGCGGCTGATTTCTGTAGTCAGGCGGTGCGTGTATGTTGACAATTGTGTATTTATTTATGTTATTTCTCACCTGTACTATAGCTATCCTACCCTGGCAGTCCCTGTCCTTCTCTATAATCTGCCACCTGTCCGATGTCTGTATTATTGCTGTACCCAATCCGATATGTTGAGTACTAAGACTAAAACATGAGTGTCTTAGACCTAAGCATGTTGTGATATATGATGCGTGTTCATCGGTTTTAACGTTAGCTTCCTGAATGAGTATAAAATCAGGTTTATATTTGTGTATGAGTGGTATAAGATGATTAATTTTGGATCTTATACCTCGAATGTTAATACTCATTATTCTAATTTCCGCTGCCATTTTTGTTGTAAAATAAGAAACGGTTGAGCATAATTATGTTTCTTGTTTCAAAACTGTCTGTATTCCTGTTATCATTTCTGGAGATTGTCAGTAGATTCCTTCGCCGGGCTCGAAATCTCTAAGTCAATAACGAGGCGTGGTGAAGAATCTGACAGGTTTCTTTGTCGTGGTGGTGTGTTAATGTTATCACTGTCTATTTCGGTCATGGCGCTGGTCGTTATCTGTTCAGTATAATTACTTACGCATTTCTTTTTGTTTGACCTGTAGCGCTTCAGGCGGTGTAGGGTAGTCGTGGTTGTTGAGGGGCGGCAGCGTGGTAACCTGTGTTTGGCAGGCTGGAGGTGTCGAGCTCTCACCGTCAGACAGGCTCTTGGTTGAGCGTCCCCTTTTCCGACTGACCAGCTGGAAACCGTCTTCATCCTCCTTACTATGTTGATCTGTCTGGGAGTTCGAAGTGACTTTTTGTGCCGTGACAGAGGAAATTTTAATCCAGATCTACACGTGGTGATACACTATCGAATTCACTTCCACAAAATTAAAATCACTGATATTTTTAAATAAATCGTGAAAGAGAAAAATCGTTAATGCAAATGTACACGCTGTGTTGACACTGGAAATTCCTGTCTATCTCAATATATATATAGTTTTTTTAATACGTTTATTTTATACAAAGCAATGTATATTTACAAGGTGCAATGCGTGTTTGTTTGTTTGTGTATATTACAGAGCGTTGCCGTTTGTTAGTGTTATGTCATATGCGTTAATGAAACAAAAACATACATATACAGTTATGATAATGACGTACGCTTTCAGTCATCCCATTCTAACGTGATTGGTGGTAATAGTGATGATAATGGTGATGATAATGATGATGATAATGGTGATGGTAATGGTGATGATAATGGTGATGATAATGACGGAGACAACAACGACTATGATGTGGTTCCTTCCCCTCGTTCATTCTAAACCCATCATTCTCACACGCTTATAAATCTTCAACACACATCACGCGTTCTCTTCCACACCGACAATATATACATTAAAGGAAATGTTGGTGTCAAGGTCGAAACGGCAAAAGCCGCCCCACGTTTTACACTGCAGGCAGTCTCATGCAAGCTTAGTTTCCTGTAAGTGGATTCAATATTATTGCTGAATGACAGCCCTCGACTTAATCGCGAGTGCCCAGGATTTGCTTGTGGTGGGGTGGGTTGAGACCAGGAACGCGGTCAACACGCAGGGAGGGATAGAGAGGGAGCTGGGGAGGGGGAGAGGAGGGGGAGGGATAAAGAGAGAGCGCGCGTAAACAGATTGGAATTTTGTTAAGTTGTCCATTTGCGAATTCAGCGTATACATAAATATCCCATTTATTATGTACAAAAACAGGCTTTTACATTGCGAATACAGCGTATAGTCATTCATGTTTGGGGTGGGGGGGGGGGAGAAGAGAGAGAGAGAGAGAGAGAGAGAGAGAGAGAGAGAGAGAGAGAGAGAGAGAGAGAGAGAGAGAGAGAGAGAGAGAGCTGTTCAGACCGAGGTCAAACTTCGGTCGACAAGACCACTGACTCACAAAGGCCACCGTCCCATTGTTCTGTCTAGGTTGGGCTCCAGGACTCAGTAACAAAGAAAGGACATTTATTCAGTTATTTGGCGCTTTGTTCCTCAATGCTTGGGCTTAGTGGTACACATGCGGAGTATAGAAATATACTGTGAGAGTGTGTGTTTGAACATGTATGTTATGTAGTGTGAAACTTGATGGGGTTGGCTCTTGTTTATTAATCTGCAAATAGCTGGGCGATTTTTTGTTGAAAAATCTTTGCTAGTGTGTGTGGTTGTATTGTTTGGTGATTGTGTGTGGCCGAGTTTCTACTCGACCATATTACGTTTCTATACTCCGGCAGTGCAACAAGAAGTTTAGTGTGTTTGTATTTTGTGGCTGTGGGTATTGTATTTAAAAAAATGGCCTTATAAGCGTCAGTTTTCTTGTTTGTGTGTGTTTCTATTAATTGTTGCAGTGCAGTCTTAGTGGCTGTGATTGTTGGGCATTCATAGAAGAGATGATCCTCTGTTTCCTGAATATTTTGTCTACATAATTTGCATGGGGCTATTTGCTTGGATGTTTGTGCGGCTCTCTCAGTTGTCGGGGTCATATTATAAATTAGCCTGTATGTTATTTCTTTGGATTTTGATGTGATATGTTTGTTGTGTAAGTTAGTGAAGGTGCAACTGTAGTCTTTCATGTGATATTTGTATCCTCTTTTGATTCTCAGGTGTAGTGGTGGGGCTTGTTGTTGTACTAAATATGTGTATATCTGCTTGGTTGTCTGTTGTATTAAGTGTTCATTACCTTGAATTGCTTGCATACATGTTCTGTAGAAGTGCGGTAGTGTGCCGTAATAGTGCGGTGTTGTTTTGTCTATTTTCTTAATTCTGTGTAATCTAATTGCAATATAGTATAATGCTAGCGAGTGTTGATCTGGATGATTGATGATGCGTCCTATGTGGTTGATTCTTAATGCTTGTATTTTTGTGTTAAGGTCCTGTAGTGAAATTCCCCCTCTAGTCTTCTCTTGTATTAAAGTCTTGTGCTTTATACTGTGGATTGTGTTTTTAAAGATGAATTTTCTGATGTGTTTGTTTATGTCTGTGATTGTTTGTTTTGGTGGGTCTAACACTGTGGCTAAATATAGTATTTTAGGAAAGATGAAGGTGTTTACAATAGTGCTTCGTATAAAAATTGTTGATGTCTTGTATTTGAACCTATTTAGTATGTCTATAATTTGTTTTGTCAGTGATTGCCATGTTCCTGTGTGTGTTTTTCTGGGATTGGATGGAAAAGTGATCCCATAAATCTTCATGTTATCTGTGACTGTTAGATCCGGGGGGAAATCTGCTTTATTCTTCCACTTCCCCAGACCCATTATTATCTCAATATAGGCAACACGTGTATATTGATTTATACGTTGTGAAGAGAAACTTCATAATACATCCCTGCTTATCTTTGAGACATCCAAATATAATTTTGTAAACAGTCTGCTTTTAATAACTTTAATGCAAGTTATTAATCAGATGATACTGAAGACATCTTTGAATTTATTACAACATGTTTAGCTAGACTTTTTATGATAGGCATAGATCGTGATTACCATGAAATCATTTTATCATTTCCTTTCTGATAATGAGCATGTATTATTGAAACTTATAGTATAGAATTTGTCAGAGTTATTTCCCCTATATAAATGCTCATGTAAGGAATTCACAACTGCATATTATTTCCCTTTGTACACGCTCATTGCTGTGAACTGACAACTTCCTGGTAACAACTTGCTTGACAACTGAACTTGCTGTGAACTTATTATTATTATTATTATTAAAACTGTCATTTACTGCCAATTTAGTACCTTGCGGTGTATGACAGAAGGGTCTTTGAGCCTGAGGAATTAAGGCCGCCTGGCTAGTGCAGTCGCCGCGAACTGTGCAGGTTAGGAATTTCTTTTTGCCCCCGAAAGAAAAAACAATCCTACACCTTACCGAGAGATCGAACCCGAGTCTCCCGAATGAGATTCCGGCGTTCTAGCCACTCAGCCAGCCGCTCCTCATTATTATTATTATTTTATTATTATTATTTATATTATGATGATTATTATCATTTCGTTCATAATGTTCAAAAGCTTACATCTCCATAGTATGGTGCGCGCGTGTGTGTGTGTGTGTGTGTGTGTGTGTGTGTGTGCGCGCGCGCGTGTGTGTGTGCGAGTGAGTGTGTGTGTTTACAACTTGGTTATCCATACCTAAAAAACTGGATCGCCTCCCCTATCCCTATTTAGTTTCACCTTATATATATATATATATATATATATATATATATATATATATATATATATATATTATATATATATATATATATATATATATATATATATATATATATATATATATATATATATATATATATATATATATATATGCAATAAATCCCCCAAGGAAATGCATTGTTTAGAATTTTACTTCTTTTTTTTTTTCATTTGAGAGGACACCACGTGTAAGACAGTTTACGCTGTATACATTTATTATTAATGAGATCACCAATAGTCAATAGCAAGTATTTTTTTTTTCCGCACATACATTACAGGACATCGCTGCCAACGCCATCATCAGCAGCATCTTTCAACTGATTGTTGATTTCTTGGCAAGATTACGCTCAGTAGATTGCCATTGTTTTCTGATCGACCGGCTCAATCCCCCTGTAAGTTACCTACGCGGCGAGAACCGCTACCGATTCTCGCGCAGGTTACGTTCGTCACGTGGATATACGGGATTACATAAAAAGACGTTAACCCCTATGCGAGGGAGACAATAGCAAGTATAATCACAAAATAGAGAGAAAGTTATATAACTAAAACCCCTTTATGTACATATTTACTAATTAATTGCCATGGGACGATTTGTCGTCTTAAGCGACCTCCCGTATCTGCCAAAGGCTTATATACAGTAGTTTTCCCTAACAAATCGCTTTTAATTTTATACATAATACAAGATGCCTGCTTCCATATTAACAACTTTAAAGTCATAAGCTTCTCGGCAGTTTGGCTAAGATCAATGTGTAGTATCTGCACGGGAGACTGGAGTTCAACTTGCAACTTTAAAAAAAAAAAAAACTTTTTAATAAACAATATTAAACATTACAAACTAACATATAGAACTGAGAACCTCGAATTTTGTGAATAAAGTGTGCTCTATGGATCTGCTGAAGCTGCCGGCGGGCGCATCCCCCAGGTAACGACGGGGTGATCGAGTGTCGGAATCGATGGTTCCAATAGATGTCTTTGTTTAATGTGAATTTTATTTGCCAAATAAAATATGGGACATTTTTGTGAATACTCACTTCGATAATATATTATGTATATTATATTACGGTAAAATATATTGTCACAGCCTGGGATTGTTAAGTAGTATATTTTGTAATTCATGTTTTTTTTTCCATTTTCTCTTCATCTTTTAATTCTTCTCGTCCCTTCTTATGCCTTAATGTAATGTTGATTGATTGATTGATTTAGGAACCGACATCACAGCATTCGGAGCATTCCCATAAGCGCCCCGTCCTTATCCTCAGCAGCCAGCGAAGCGATCCAACACCAATAGTACCAGTAGCAACCTGATTATATGTCCGTCTCTAATTCCTCTGAGTGTCGAGCGTCGGCCAGATCCTCTCGTCACTCCTCGCTGTCTCATTCTTTCTGGTCGGCCGTGCATACTGCTGTCTGGTCTGTTAGTTTGAACTGTTTCCTCAGCTTCCAGTCTGGGACCACTACTCCTGCTCCTACCTCTCCCTGTTCGTTCTTGGACCCGTATGTGTATATTATGAGAAAAGACAAATGCAATTTATGGGGGATAGCACCTTACATGGTGGAACAGAGAAATTAGCCTTATATGGGGAAATACTGGGCAAGAGAGGCAGAGGAAAGAAAACATTGAAACATGTATGTGGAAAACTTAAACAAGTGGATCACACAAAAAAGTATAAGCAACACCAACTTCACCAAAATATCACATGACAGGATTGAAGAGTTGTTATCACCATGTCTGCACCAGATGAAGCAACAGTAGAAGAAGATGAAGAATAACAAGAAGAGGAAGATCTTTGAATATGATAGATGACTCTATTGAACATGTCTGACTGGTAAGAACATGGCAACTGTGTAGTCTTATTTTCAAGCGACCATTTCTCTTCTGATGATGGAGGCATCCTTTTTACATGCCACACTGTGAACTTTCTACATCACCCTAGAGAATTGGAAGCCAGATGGCTTCATTGTGAAATATGATACTTAGAGATGTTTTTTTGAGATACCTCAGCTGATTCGAGTAGACTGTAAATCTGTGCCTAAGATCATACCTCACACTTGGCTACCAGAAGTTCACAAAGATAAATTTGGCCTTTCATGATTGCTATATTATTAGCACATTTTGCCAAGTTTTTTTGTTTTTGGCACCACCAGTGTGAGCTTGTTGACATGTATGCATATGTACTTGTGTACTGCTCAAGTGTTTGTATATGTGACCTACACCAGTCAGCCTGCAGTATGAATGCCTTCCTACCCATTATAATAGGACAGAACAGGAAATGTAACATTGGCTGTCATTAGGAGTTGAAATAGATTGTCAGTGAAGTTCTGTGTATGTGTATATATATATATATATGTATTTCTACAAATAACTTGTTCATAGATAACATAATATTGAGATGTTCTGGTGGTGAAGCAGTTCATAGAGTAGAGGCACATGTCCCACTTGGACAGGTGAGGTTCAGAACTGCATGAGGAATCCTGGGCTTGACTGGACCAGTAGTTTGTGTTTTGTGTTGAATAAAGTTAACTTGCAGCATCTCCTGGCTAGAGTCACTCACTTGCTAGTCTCTAGTGTCACTATACACCTGGTTGGTGTGTGCTGGGCCAAGTTGGCACATTAGCAGTTCCAGTTGTCAAGGAAAAATAACAGTGAGTTAGTGATTGATGAAAACTAACACAGTGAGTTAGTGATTAACAAAAACTAACATCATGATGTAATCATTGGCAAAACCTAGCATTATCAATTAGTGTTTGATGAAAACCAACATCATGAATTAGTGGATGACAAAAACTAACTCTTTGAATGGAAAATTAATATTTGTATTTATAATATGCTACTTTTACCATATTCATTTGGCCTTCCTTTTTTAAGTTTTATTTTAATATGCATATAATAGGGCCTTCTCAGATGCTTTCACTGGATGTTGTACTAGACACCTCACATCATGCTGGCTAGTTAACCCATACTTGACTCACGTAGAAGTTTACTGTGTACTTTCTTTATGTGAACTCGTATACATGACTGTAGTTAGAAGCTTGTATGGACATGCAGGCTAGTTAACCCATACTTGACTTACGTAAAAGTTTACTGTGTACTTTCTGTATGTGAACTCGTAAACATGACTGTAGTTAGAAGCTTGTATGGACCTGAAACACGGAGAATGGCTAAAACACTGACATGTAAACCAACTGCAAGCATTCATTAACTGGTGTCTGCACAAAATAGGATTACAGTGATAGACAGAATCACCCATGTGAAGTTTATGGAGAGAACTAGGCAAGTTCCAATGAAACAATGTGGAGCTCATGGAGAGAACTAGACAAGTTCCAGTTAAACCATGTGGAGCTCATGGAGAGAAGTAGACAATTTATAGTGAAACAATGTGGAACTCATGGAGAGAAGTAGACAATTTATAGTGAAACAATGTATGTATGTATGTATGTATGTATGTATGTATGTATGTATGTATGTATGTATGTATGTATGTATGTATGTATGTATGTATGTATGTATGTATGTATGTATGTATGTATGTATGTATGTATGTATGTATGTATGTATGTATGTATGTATGTATGTATGTATGTATGTATGTATGTATGTATGTATGTATGTATGCATGCATGCATGCATGCATGTATGTATGTATGTATGTATGTATGTATGTATGTATGTATGTATGTATGTATGTATGTATGTATGTATGTATGTATGTATGTATGTATGTATGTATGTATGTATGTATGTATGTATGTATGTATGTATGTATGTATGTATGTATGTATGTATGTATGTGTGTATGTATGTATGTATGTATGTATCTGTCTGTCTATCTGTCTGTCTGTCTGACCCGGCCCGGCTTCGCCCAGACCCTGATGGGGAGCATCTCATTTAATTTATATAAGTAGTCATATAAGCTCCCGTTCCCGACTATCTATCTATCTGTCTGTCTGTCTGTCTGACCCGGCCCGGCTTCGCCCAGACCCTGATGGGGAGCATCTCATTTAATTTCTATAAGTAGTCATATAAGCTCCCGTTCCCGACTATCTGTCTGTCTGTCTGTCTGTCCGACCCGGCACGACTTCGCCCAGGCCCTGGTGGGGAGCATCTCATAAGTAGTCATATAAGCTCCCGTTCCCGATCTATCTATCTATCTATCTATCTATCTATCTATCTATCTATCTATCTATCTATCTATCTATCTATCTATCTATCTATCTATCTATCTATCTATCTATCTATCTATCTATCTATCTATCTATCTGTCTGTCTGTCTGTCTGTCTGTCTGTCTGTCTGTCTGTCTGTCTGTCTGTCTGTCTGTCTGTCTATCTGTCTATGTATGTATGTTCGGCCCGAACATAACAACAAAATATAGATAGAATAGAAGAATAGATAGAAAATATGATTGGAAGAGATCTATCTAAAGTAAACTTGGCTCCCGTTCCTGACTATCTGCCTGTCTGTCAGTCTGTCTATCTGTCTGTCTATCTGTCTGTCTGACCTGGCCCGGCTGCACCTCATTTAATTCATATAGATTTCTATAGCCAGGGGACGTAACTTAAGATATAACAATGCTACTAAAAGTTATATCCCTTTTTGTCATATATTCTTATATTTTCTTATGTTCAGTCATGTAATTACAAAATTAAATTTTAGGAAGGTAATAGCTGATAGCTGATAGATAAATCTATCACAGTTGGTTGCACAGGAATGAAAGGAAAACGTGTAGAAAATTTCATCTCAATCGGTTGGACCGTTCGCGAACGAATGAAGGACGGACATACATACATACATACACACAAAGATTTTATATATATATATATATATATATATATATATATATATATATATATATATATATATATATATATATATATATATATATATATATATATATATATATATATATATCTTTAAAGTTGTTTGGGAGGAGGATGGATTGGATCTGTGATTTAAAGCACCCTGGGGAAGATGTTTTGTGGCAGTGTTCTATTTGCGCTCTCTAATGCTTGTTACCCTCAACACTGGAGGGAGAGGGAAAGAGAGAGCCGGGGAGAGAGGGGAGAGAGAAGGAGAGAGAGAGAGAACAGGGGGGGGGGGGGCGCATAGATTGGAATTTGTTTAGTTCGCTACACAAGATGGCAAATTTCCACCACTACAGAGATTTTACCTGAGCCGCCTTCTGGCGAAGGTCAACCCTCTGTCGACAAAACCACTGACTCACAAAGGGCACCCTCCCATCGTGTCAAGGTTGGGCCAATAGACTCAGTAACAAAGAAGGGACACATATTCAGTTATTTGGCCCTTTGTTCCCCAATGATTGAGTTCAGTGGTACACATTAGGAGTATAGAACTATCTGTGAGAGTGTGTTTGAAATGTATGTTATGTAGTGTAAAAACTGATGGGAGTGGCGTTTGCTTAATCAGCGAATAGCTGGGCGATTTTCTGTTGAAAAATTTGTGATAATATGTGTGGTTGTATTGTTTGTTGATTGTGAGTGGCCGAGTTTCGACTAGACCATATTATGTTTCTATACTCCGCTAGTGCTACTAGAAGTTTAGTGTGTTTGTCTTTTGTGGTTGTAGGTATTGTATTTAGGAATATTGCTTTGTATACGTCGGTTATCTTGTTTGTGTGTGTTTCTATTAACTGTTGTAGTGCAGTCTTAGTGGCTGTGATTGTTGGGCATCCATAAAACAGATGGTCCTCTGTTTCCTGAATATTGTGTCTACATAATTGGCATGGGGCTATTTGCTTGGATGTCTGTGCTGCTCTCTCTGTTGTCGGGGTCATATTATAAATTAGCCTGTATGTTACTTCTTTGGATTTCGATGTGATATGTTTGTTGTGTAAGTTAGTGAAGGTGCAGCTATAGTCTTTCATATAATATTTGTATCCTCTTTTGATTCTCAGATGTAGTGGTGGGGCTTGTTGTTTCACTAAATATTTGTATATCTGCTTGGTTGTCTGTTGTATTAAATGTTCATTGCCTTGAATTGCTTGCATACATGTTCTGTAGAAGTGCGGTAGTGTGCCGTAATAGTGCGGTGTTGTTTTGTCTATTTTCTTAATTCTGTGTAATCTAATTGCAATATAGTATAATGCTAGCGAGTGTTGATCTGGATGATTGATGATGCGTCCTATGTGGTTGATTCTTAATGCTTGTATTTTTGTGTGTAGGTCCTGTAATGCTAACTCCTCCTTCGTTCTTATCTTGTATTAATGTCTTGTGCTTTATACTGTGAATTGTGTTGCTGAAGATGAATTGTCTGATGTGTTTGTTTATGTCTGTGATTGTTTGTTTTGGGGGGTCTAACACTGTGGCTAAATATATTATTTTAGGAATGATGAAGGTGTTTACAATTGTGCTTCGTACAAAAATTGTTGATGTCTTGTATTTGAACCCTATGTAGTATGTCTATAATTTGTTTTGTCAGTGATTGCCATGTTTCTGTGTGTGTTTTTCTGGGATTGGATGGAAAATGTGATCCCATAATATTTCATGTTATCTGTGACTGTTAGATCCGGGGGAAATCTGCTTTATTCTTCCACTTCCCCAGACCCATTATTTTAGACTTCTGTATGTTTATTTTGGCCCCACTTCCTTCACCAAACTGTCTGAAGGTGTGAAGTATGTTCGTTATGGAAGTGTTGGTTGTAGGGAAGAAAGCGGTGTCATCTGAATAAGCAATTAATTTCCGTTCTCCAGACCCTTGTATAAATGCACCTTTAATGTTAGTGTCCTGTCTAATTGCTTCTAAGAGTGGTTCTAGTGTGAGTACATATAAGACTGGTGATAGTGGACACCCTTGTCTGACAGATCTAGTGATTCTGAAACTGCCAGTGAGTGAATGATTCACCAGTACCTTACTTTCAGGAATTTTATACAATATTTCTATCCACTGTCTATAGTACTGTCCTATGTTACAGTGTGCTAGTGTTTTGTGTAAGTATGAGTGTGAAATTCTGTCAAAGGCCTTCTCCTGGTCTAAAGATAAAAGGGAGGATTGACAGTCTTTCTGGTGGGTGTATGTAATGAAATCTCTAATGAAGTGTGTATGTTGGTGTATGTTTCTGTGTTGAATACTGCACTGTTGGTCTGGGTGGATGAGTGATGGCATGAAGTTTTTTTTATTTTGTTTGCAAGTGATTTTGCTAGAATTTTGTAGTCTGTGTTTAATAATGAGATGGGTCTATAGTTTTTCAGCTGTGTTTTGTCTGTGTTGTCTTTAGGTATGAGTGTTATATATGACATGTTGCAAGTGTTTGGGAGTTCTTGTTTGTAAAAGCTTCTTGGTAGACTTTTAGAAGGAAATTGCCTAGGATAGGAAAGAAGTGTTGGTAGAATTCTACTGTGAGTCCATCTGGTCCTGGTGTTTTGTCTTTTTGCATTTGATTGAGTGCATGTGTTATGTCTGCTAATGTAAGCTCTGTGTCTAGTGTGTCTTTGTCTGTGTCTGACAGTTTCTTTGTGTATTGTAAGAACCTATTTTGTGTTTGTGTGTTGACGGGTTCTGCTGTATATAGGTCAGTGTAGTACTGTTGGAATGTTTCTAGTATATGTACTTGTCTCTGTTTGTGTGTTTCCTTGCATGTCTGTTATTGCTCCTATTTGTCTGTTACGTTGAATGTTTTGTTCTAATGCAAGGTGTTGTTTACTTGGGACTTTCTTCTGATATGTTAGTAAGTTTAGTTCGAAGGAGTGCACCACGGAATGTGTGTTGCTGGTGTTGTTCTAATTGTGATTCTAGTGTGTGTAGGTGTAGGTGCATTCCTGTCAGTCTGTTTTGTGAGTTGTATTGCTGTCTGTATGATATGTTCTTGTTGTAGTCTGTCTTTATGTATGATGGATGCTAACTGTTGTGTTCTATACCGTATTGTATTCTTTAGTAAATCCCACATTTGTGTTATGTTGACGGTGAGTGTACTATTAGTGTATGTTAGAATAAGTTGTGTCATATGTTGTACATAACCTGTGTTTTGGAGTAAGGAGTTATTGAACTTCCAATGTGGTGTTCTTTTTGATGGCCTTGTAGTTTGTAGTGTCTGTAGTGATATGTGCTAGTACTGCTTTGTGATCTGTGTATTGTAATGTCTCTTGTAGATGTTTTGTGTGTATTATGTGGTGTGTTGAAGGTGTGTATATTCTATCTAATCTGGCTGATCTATTGTAAGCCCTATTTTTGTGTGTTGTTGCAATGTTATTAGGGTGTCTGTATCTGAAAGCGTCTATTAAATTGTGTGTGTCTAGAGGTATTCTTTAGTATATCCAGTTGATGTATTCCATTTCTGTCATTTCTCCTTAATTGTGTCTTGATTCCTGCTTTGCCTGCCCCTACGATATCCAAATCTGAGAGTACAAAATTGAAATCCCCTGCAAGGATAACATTTTGCCCTCTGTATGTTTGTATAAGTAAGGTGTCTAATTCTTGGTAAAAATTTGGTTGATGATTGTAATTAGGTGGTGCATGTATGTTCACTATGGTGTATGCATGTATAGTGTTTTCTACCTGTATTATGGAGATTCGTCCCTGGTTATCCGTGTGTGTTTTAATTATATCCCACCTGTCTGATGTCTGCAGAATAGCTGTTCCTGACCCAATTTTGTGTGTGCCTAAACTAAAGCATGAATGTCTGAGGCCTAGCTGTGTGGTGATATGTTGTGCGAATGTTTTTGAACATATATTTGTTTCTTGTAGTAGTATAAAGTCTGGTTTGTGTTTGTTTATTAGTGTGATAATGTGTTGTAATTTTGTACGTATACCACAAATGTTTAAAGTAATAATAACTAAATCACTAGTCATTATAATTTAAGTAAAAACGAATGAATGAGATATAATAAGTGTATAGAATCACACGCAAAGTTATTATCCGTGATGAGTACATTTAGGCGAACACGTCTGTAGCATCAAAAGTTTGTGTGAGAGGATCATCTTGATCCTCGTTCTTATCACTTGTGTCTGTGTCTACGAAGAGAGTGTCTGGTATGCTGTATGTGTCGTCTTCGTCTTGTACTTGTGTCTCCTCTTGTTGTTCTTGTTCAGTTTCCTTTGTCTTGCCTATAATGGCTTTGACTTTTTCTTTCTTTGGCAGTGATAAGTCGTCTGTTTCTGTGTCGTCGCTGTGTTTTGACTGCAGTAGTCTTCTGTTAGCCCATGTTCTCTTCTTTGGTTTGCTGACGATTTGAAAACCGTCAGAGTCTTCATTCCTTGGATTGATGTCTTGAGTGTTATTTTCTTGTGTGTTATTTTCTTGTATGTTGATTTGACTACTGAAGGTTTGTGTCAGTTCAATCTCTCCCTGTGGAGAGGTTTCTCTTTCGAGTGGTGGGAAATCTTCTTGGCTTTGTAACACTTACTGCTGCTGCTATTGGTGTCATCGATTGTCGTCGACTAGGGCATTTATTTGCCCAGTGGTTGTTTTGGCCACACGCTGGACAATTGGTCTTTCTCCCCGGCATCGTGATCAACACTCTGTGATTATTGTTCGTAATACCAGGGAGTGTAGATCCGTATATAATGGGGGACTTCCTTTGTTGGGTTGCAGAGCGCTCCCCACTTGCCAGCCCCATTCTTTATCCTAAAGACCTCAGCCTTGTCGTCTCCTGTAATACTGTGCACCAGTTTTTTAACTCCTTGAGGAGCAATCGTGACAGGTAGCCAGTGGATGGTCAGCCTGTCCCTTTCTTTGTCTAGATGTTGTAGTGATATGTCTATCCCTAGACTTGGTAGAGAAAACTTTTTGCCGTGTATCTTGTCATACACGGCTTTCTGAACCTCTGCTGACAGGTGAAAGTACCACCTAGTGGGAACTTCGAACCTATGCAGGTCGACGACTCCCCCAAAAGGTACACCTCCTGGACCAGTTAGGGCACTCATAATAAGTGCAGGTGTTGCTTTAGCAGCCGCCCCGGGACCAGTTATGGAACACACTATCGTTCCGGACTGGTGAAGTAGCTGGACATCGTAGTCATTTATCGAGATCCCGACTTCAGTGATATTCGAATACATATTGAAATTTATTGTTTTAGGTAATAATTCCGGGGAAATATCCAGAAAATCAAATCCAACGAATATCAACACAAAATCCGGAAAACATACACAATTCAGCAATATGAACGGCCCGTTGTCCTATTTTACGTTCAGAAGTGCGTTAGCACTTTTTGCCATTAAGTGATCTGAGCCAAAAATCCCCAAGAGGGGAATTTGTTTTCAAGTTACCAAGATACTATTTATTTGGCACTGAATCAGTTAATTTTTTTTTTTATTTGTTCTGATGAGTCTTTAATGTTCATATGACTAAACAAAATACTATTCTTACAATGGAATCAACAATTGTGAAGGACACTGGATGCTGACAATAACATTTGAAAACACTCATATGGTAATAAAACAACTTTGAATACAGACATCAGTTTTCATATAACAAATAACAAAGACTGTACAATATTTAGCCGGCTAAAACCTAGCCGTTCTTGCCTGGACTACAATATCTCTAATGTAAAAAAAAAAAGTTGTTTCTGATCACTGCCATCTTTTTATTGAA
>JACEFZ010012335.1:0-28487 GCA_014155875.1 Cepaea nemoralis | reverse complement strand
ATGCCCAAAAAATCCTTGTCTTTTACCCAAAACTTTGAAAAAAATGAAACAGTTCGTTTTTTTGGTACTAGAACAAGTGCCTTGTTCTAAAACAGACTTATCCCCTATTTACAATCGGGAAAGCTGAAGTGAAATCAATTTTTCCTTTTCTCCTTTGTCTTAAATTAATGGGGTTTTGGCAAAATAAATTTTATATTTATGTCAAATTTTAATTAGATAAGACCCTTTAAGAACTGCAATCAGAAAAAAGTGGCTTCGCGGAACACATCACGCGAAGTGAATTTAACTCATTACTCAAAAACTTAAAAAAAACACCTTTCCACACCATCATCCCACACAACAAACCTCAACATCACAACAACAACAGTAATGGAAGAGAGTTTTTGACACAAAAAGAAAAAGAATAGTTAATTGGGAAAACACAGAATTATTTATACACATTGTGAACACCATTGAGTAGAGAAATGTTATAAATGTATGTCATTTATTTACATGCATCTTGACACCTTCTCACTCTGTCATTGTCTCACTGTACACGTTCACTGACCCCCAGGTCAAATGAGGACTTACATACAGCAAGAACAAGTTGGATACAAGGCGTACACAGTGGTGATAAACTCTGAACACCCCATATTAACCCAACACTAGCTTAGAGAGAAAAGAGGGGGAGGGGAACTAGTTCCTACTTCAGGAATTTAGATTTCTTCCGACCTACTTCTTATTATTGTATTGGTAGGAATGTTTATATTTATGCGAATATTCATCAGTGATCTTGGTGGCTTCATACCAACAACCACCCAACACATCAGCAAACTAACCACCTAAATCAGAACCTGAGAGAGGGAAGCCGAGAGAAGGAGATGAACCACAAGTGAGAGGGAGGATGACTTCGCTATGAGCAGAGCATGGGGAGGCCTTCAGAGGAGCTATAACGGGCAGACCTGAAGTGGATCCATCAGTCAATGGACCCTGGCTTACCTAATCCTCCAGTCACCAGGTTACTTTACTCATTGGTAGAACCCACACCCAATTTCAGGAAAAACTGATATATGTTTATGGTTGAGACACCACTATCATACTTAATATGTACAACATCAAAATGTTTACTATGTTTTCACACTTGTTGACATCTCATATATTGATGCTTGTTATTGATGTCTGGGACAATGGTCCAATGTGCAACTGTTCTATTACTTTGTGTAAATCACAATAGAGATGTATGTACTGACCAGAAGGCTCAGGCCAGTCAATAAATGATTACATGAATTGACCTTCTGTTAATTTGTCAAGTTCAAACCTATCTGTCAACAACTTCTTTGTACATCATGTTGTCAAAATCTAATTGATTGATTATGTGTTTGATTGTTAAAAGATAAATTAACTCATATGACTTACTAAAATGGGGAAATAAAAAAGACTCTATACCTATCAACTGTTCAACATCCATGTTTTCTTCATCTAAATCAGGCTGAGAAAATTCTCCTGACTTTCCTCAGATTTGATAAACTAAAAGGGGGCTCCAGAGCTAAAGAATCATTGGAGAAGGGGGCAGATTCCCATTAGTAAATTACCATTCTTACCAGGGCCATAATCTATATCTCCTAGACAATACTTAACAAAACGAGGCCTGGCAGATAACTCAAGGTTCATATTCTGGGGTTATTGAAGATAGAAGAGGATGGGGCTCTACATCTTTTGTTAGAGATGGGGCATGCACTACAGTGATCTCCCACATCCACGATGCCTCATATCTTTGCATCCCCAGCCCCCCACCAATCATTCGCCACATCCACCGTGCCTCATATCTTTGCACCCCTCCCCCACCAACCATTGCCCACTTCCACCGTGCTTAATATCTTTGCATAACACCCCCACCCCCACCAATCATAGCCCCTTCCATCGTGCCTCATATCTTTGCATTCCCACTCTCCCTCTCCCCTACTAATTATTGCCCAATTCAACCGTGCCTCATATCTTTGCATCCCCAGCAACGCCCCCCCCCCCCACCAATCATTGCCCACATTCACCGAGACTCATATCTTTGCATCTCCCCCCCCCCCCCAATCAATCAATGCCCACTTCAACCGTGCCTCATATATTTCCATAACCCCTCCCCCACCAATCAATGCCCACTTCCACCGTTCCTCATATCTTTTCATCTCCCCTCCCCCACCAATCATTTAGCACTTCCACCGTGCCTCATATCTTTGAACCGCCCCGCCCCCACAAATCATTTCCCACTTCCACCGTGCCTCATATCTATGCAATTTCCCACCCCCTCCCCCCTTACACATCATTACCCACTTCTACCGTGCCTTATATCTTTGCAATTTCTTCCTCCCCCCCAACTCCCACCAATCATTGCCCACTTCCACCGTGCCTCATATATTTGCATGCCCCCCACCACCAATCATTGCGCACTTCCACCGTGCCTCATATCTTGACACACCCCCCCCCCGACCAATCATTGCCCACTTCCACCGTGAATAATATCTTTGCACCCACCCCCACCAATCATTGCCCACTTCCACTGTGCCTCATATCTTGGCATCCCCAACCAATCATTGCCCACTTCCACCGTGCCTCATATCTTTGCACCCACCCCCACCAATCATTGCCCACTTCCACCGTGCCTCATATATATGCAACCCCCCCCCCCCGAATCATTGCATACTTCCACCGTGCCTCATATCTATGCACCCCCCCCCCCCCCACCAATCATTGCCCACTTCCACCGTGCCTCATATCTATGCAATTTCTCTCCCCCCCCCCCCCCCCCCCCCCCCCCCCCATGAATCATTGCTGACTTCTACCGTGCCTGATATCTCAATTCTACCGTGCAGCGTATCTTTGTACCCCTCCCCCATCTCCTCAACCATTGCTCATTTCTGCCGTGCCTCATCTTTGCAACTCCCCCCTCCCTCCTCAATAATTTCCAACTTCTACACTGTCTCATATATTTGCATTCTTTCCCCATCCTATTGTATCCTTCATTACTGCCCCCCAACCCTATTTTCTGTTGATTCTCCTCACATTTTCTGCTATTTAGTTGTGTACCCCCTGTCCTTTATCGATCTTTCACTCCAATTTCCTGTACACTATCCCCGGTCTCGTCTTCAAATCCCACACGTCAAATAATCCAGTATTCCAGCATTCAACCCATACTTTCCCACACTTCAACTATTCAAGTCAAACATTCCCGCACGTCAATTATTCCAGCATTCTACCCAACAGTTCCCACATTCAGTTATTCCAGCATTGAAGCCATGCATTCCTACACATCACCTATTCTAGCATTTAAGCCATACATACCTATGCGTCAATTATTCTAGCATTTAAGCTATACATTCCTACTCGTCAATTGTTTCAGCATTCAAGCCATCCATTCCTACACGTCAATTATTCCAGCATTCAAGCCATACATTCCCACATATAAATTATTCCAGTATTCAATTTCAGATTGCACCGCCCAGCCAGCCATCTGCGTGTCACCTACAGTAAACGCGCAACATAGTTGCTACTGTTCGCGTGTATTAAGGAGGTTAAATATAGAATAGCCCCTCCCCCCGATGTCTCCACCTTGCCGCGGTAGGGGAGCTTGCGTGTCCCACGTGTGCTTGCCGATGGATGAAAACTACATGTATCGGACAGCTTATGGGATAGGGGCCAGGCTAAGAGAGACACAACCTGCTGCTCTGCAGGTAGACTGAGGATAGCAGTCAAAAGTTTAAATCAGGCGCACGAAGGCAGAAGTTCTTGGTCCAGACACATACTCTAAGGCTCTCTGTCGAGGGTTGTGGCTGAACGCCTCTAAGCCATAAAACGCTCGGATGTGAAAGCCTGGCCGATACCCACCCACCGAGAAATAGAGGTGAGATACTGAGCACGCTACATGCCCAGTTATGATACTTGTTCGAAGGCTCTCAGCTGGGGGATATGAGGGATTCCTGGATGAGAGGGCCTGGCCGTTTCTCGTTCACTGCTGTACGGAGGTAAGGTGCTGAGCCGGCAGCACATGTAGCCTACCTCGTGAGCGAGTACTAAAAGGCAGAAGAATGAAATGGTTACGAAAACTGTCTGTCCTCAATAACACGAAATTGAACGCACGAATAGCGAATCCATTGCGTGGTCCGAAGTCATGAGTCAAAAGCAAAAGCTTACCGAGTGGATATCGCCCGCAGTCTGATCGTTCCTGGTGTGTGCTTGAGCGACCAGTGGCAAGCGAGATGCCCAACACATGGAAGTGAGAACTAAAGCAGCTATGAGCAGGACGTGGCAGCTCCTCGGGTGAGTCCAGTCTCAGAGCAATATGTGCCGGCTCTGCAATTATTGAAGCCGCCTTGGATAGCGAGGGAATGCCCATGGTCTGCCCATGCCTTCCCTTGAGGGTTGATCATGATGTCGTTGATCATTCTATCTTGACCAGCTGAGATGTGGGCAACATCACAACAATAAGTCTAACGTGCCTCGAAACCCGAGGAAGGCTAACCTCATTAAAAAAATGCCCGACTAAGTCGGAAGTGCCGTCCTACGGGTGGCAAAATAAAAATTGGCACTACGCATTTACGTCCTAGTGAAATGTCTCGTCCGAATGTCTCTCGTGCTAGGAACAGCTCTGACTACCTAGTTTCCGAATGCCGCTCTTGTTCGGAACAGCTCTGACTAGGTAGTTTTCCGAATGTCTGTCGTGCCTGGAACAGCTCTGACTAGGTCTTTTTCCGAATGTCCGATGTGCCTGGACCAGCTCTGATGGGTACAAAGACAAGCACATGTCCGAACCGAAAAACCCGCTGAGTGGATACCGTCTGCAGACCGGTCTGGTTTGTGCGGGAACGGCACGTGGTGAACGAAATGCCCAATATATTGAAGTGAGTAATAAAAGCAGCCATGAGCAGGACGAACGATTCCCTCGGTGAGCCCAGCACCTGGGCACTATGTGTCGGCCCTGCGTCTATGGAAGCCACCTTGGATGGCGGAAAATGCTATGGACTGTCCCTGCCTTCACTTGAGGGAATGATCGAAGTCTTCGACCGTTCCAACTTGGCCAGTTGAGTTGTGGACGGTACCGCAAAAGTGAGAGTCTCCCAGGAATGCTACCTGATCAAAAAAGCACGATAAAGTCGGATGTGTTGGCCTACGGGTTTCGGCCCACGGGCGCATAACTTAGACACACCGCAATCACATCTGAAAAAACACTCCGGATGAACGCAAAGAAGAAGAAGAAGAAGAAGAAGAAGAAGAAGAAGAAGAAGAAGAATAGCCCAAGGAAAGGTAGTATTTCACAACATGAAGAATATTCTGCGCTTTATCTCTGTCAATCGATGAGAAGAACAGTTTTCAAGTGCTATACTGAGTCAGTTCTGATATGCACAAGCGAATTATGGTAAAGTAGGGGATATGATAGGAATTATTTGGAAGCTGCACAGACAGGCAGAGGGAGATCAATAGAGATGATGCTGGACAGTTTGGCATCGTGGCATGTAGAAAAGTCGCCATTAGAAATGATTGGCTACGCAAGAGACAGAAGACTCTGGACAGACACGATCAACAATAGCACACTGTATAAACTACCAGAAGAAGACTCTCCGTATGTGGAGTATTGCTTGAAACCATATATGTCTCACCACGGCTGTCGCATCATCAGCCTTGAACAAGTTTTGAAGCATTTCTTCTTCTTCTTCTTCTTCTTCTTCTTCTTCTTCTTCTTCTTCTTCTTCTTCTTCTTCTTCTTCTTCTTCTTCTTCTTCTTCTTCTTCTTCTTCTTCTTCTTCTTCTTCTTCTTCTTCTTCTATTTTTCTTTCTTTTCCTCCATTTACCAAGGTCAGGTGTTGGCGGAATGTGTAAAGATATGTTATGTGTTCTTTCTAATTCTCTTTGTAAGATAGTATTTAAATCTATAAGGATGCCATCACTCCATCTATTACGTGGTCTTTTCCTTGCTCTGTATGCATTATATTTCTTCAACGTATCTCTTCGCGGCAGATGTTACCAGGTCATTCTTGTCAACCATTTAATATGTTGTTCTTTAATGAAGAGCATGATTGGTTTCAGTCCTAGTCTTCTGTTAATCTCCTCCTTTCTAATTCTATATCTCACAGTTATCCTAGCAGCTCTTCTGTTATGATTTTTCGCTAGTTGCAGTAAATGTCCATGTTTGACACTGATAGCAAATGTCGACATTACATTGTGTAATGTCTGCCACGCCGCATTTTTAAAGGGCCAAATCGTCACGAATACAATGATCTTCCCTCAACCACAAACAGGATGCTGACAAAACTCCGTGTCTCTCTTCATACCACTTCCTCTTCCCCACCACAAAACCGTTTTAGCAGACAATCCAGCTGTTCGCTTTGTATTTCTGCGTCCTGACGTCTCTGTATCACCCTTGTAGCGATAGAGGAGGTAGACAGCAAGAGGGCGCCTGAGAAGAAGATGGGGTTTACGACATCACAGATAGTTGTACAAACACACGGACTGGCATATTTAACTCTTCGATATTTTTATTGTTTAAATGTTGAATGTCCTTCGCAGGACGTCACGATCAATACCACCGGTTGTTTGTTACAGAAATGTTACGTTCAGTAGTTCGTCAGTAGTTTACACGTGAACGCGTTAAACTTCTCGGTCACATTGACTTCTTCATATGCGTCTGAGAAGTGTCCCGGTCTTTTAGTTACACAATCTGGCAACCCTATGCTGAGGCCAGCAGTCGCGCGGGTTTCTTCGCGCTCTCCCTACTGACATAGATACGATTATAATATCTAGGACTTCATTCGTATGAAGTTGGTAAGCCGCTTGCCTCGCGGTCTCAAAGTCGATCGATACATTACAGGACTGAATCATCTCATCTCGTCTTGTTCCTCTTGTACGTTGCGGTATCCAGGTGAAGCATAAGCCGCGGGAGAGTGCCCGTTTATGGCTTCATATATCCTGATTCCCATGGACTCTGCTATTCCCTCCGCCCACCGTTGACGTCGTCGGCCTGTTCTTTTGCTTCCATCTGGTCTGTACATCATTGCTTGTTGTTGTATACCGTTTGTTGGTAAAATAGTTGCATGATCAAACCATTTGACTTACTGCCTTCTAATAACATTTAGCGCTGCTATAACCCCCACTGGTTCGACCCCCGCTGGTGACTTGCGGGATAACAGAGCCGGCCGCTCAGAAATCAATGGCAAACTACTGAGCGTAATCTTGCCAAGAGATCAACAGACAGCTGAAAGATGCTGCTGTTGACAGCTAAGTCCTGTAAAGGATACGCAAAAAAAAAAAAAAAACCCACTTCCGCCCTGATTTCTTCATTTTCGATCTTATCTCTTCTTGTTACATTGGGTATTCTTCTCAAGAATCTCATTTCTGTTGTGATTTTTCTTTTCTCTTTTTCTGTCATTGTCCAGGTTTGACATTAGTAGCATAGAGTTGGTAGGAAGATTGTGTTGTAAAGTGCTTTCTTAGAAAAAATTTATACATCTGTGTTCTTTAGCATTGGTGCCATTTGTCCAATGAGTTGGTTTACCTTATTGCATCTATTTTCGATCTCGTCTTCTGATTTGCCATTTGATGATATTATACTTCCTAGGTACTTGAAACCCTTACATGTTTCAAGGGATGTTCGTTTAGGTGAATCGTTGTTGTTGTTTTGTTTTCTTTCTTTGGTTAACGTCATTACCCCTGTGTTGCTTGTGCTAATTTTCATGTTATGTCCCCTACACATTTCGTTTAGACTATTCATGTGGTCTTGTAATTCAGCTTCTGATTTTGCTATTAGTGCTTGATCATTCTCAAATAAGAGTTCTTCAATCGTGTCATTTGCCGATGGTTCTTCTTCTTTGTTCTGTTCGTCATGCGATGTTCTTGCGGTCTCTGTTTGGCTGGCATCTTTACATATGTTGTCTATATAGGTTATGAACAAGAGGGGGGACAGAGCACAAGTTTGTCGTACTCCGGATCTTATGGTGAAGGATTCTGAGTATCCTCCATTTGTTCTCACTATGCATTCACTGTTGTTGTAAAAGCTTCAACATAGGTTTGTTAGATGTGTACTCACTCCATATAGTTTAAGGATTTCCCACAGCTTGTTTCTATCTACTCTATCAAATGCCTTTTCCTGGTCGGCAGAAGCTAAGTAGAGTGTTTCATTAATTTTGATTTTTCTGTAAGTTGTCTAAAAGCAAGACTGAATAACTTGTGTAATTTTCTCTTACCGGTAGGTCGTGATTGAAGCAGATAGCGACTGAGGAAAGAGACCGCGTCATATGGGATAAACCCCCATTGCAATTAAGTGGACCCTCTCGCCCTTAAACCGTTTTGAAAACTATATACCTATTATTGCATGCACAACTTTCTTGCGGAAAGGCAATTTGCAGTGTATTTTTCGTTAGTGTAACATGCCTGGGTTCATTAACATTGGGCGTGATGGACCTAAGCGAAAGTGGTACTATATAAACAAGCTAACCGGCCCTGAGAAATAATAGACGGAGGTAAAATGAGGCTGGGTGGTAGGTCCCCGGAAAGGGCAAATAAGAAGACAGACGGGGAAGGTTGGAGGCAGTGAGTTTAAGGGGGGAGTCGAGGAGGCGTCAGCCCGCTAGTGTGGTTGTGAGGCAGACAGCTTGGGCTGGGGAGTAGTGTTGTGTGGAGTCAGGGGACTGGATAGTTAGTTGAGGCCTAGACCCAGAGTGGGTTGGATCGAGTGAGTTCGGGCCGGGGAGAGTGGCTGGTTAACTGTCGTGGTGGATTAGATTAAGAAGGCCTGGAGAAGGCAGTGTTATTTGAGTGTTAGGTTGTGATGAGGATATATTCTGGAATTACTGTTACTGGATTTATATATGTTGCCTGTTTCCGTGTTCATTCATCATTAAAGGGATATTCTGTGCGCAAACGCAATCTTGTTCAGTGACTAATAGATGTGCACTACAGTAATGACTTGTGTTGTGGGACATGGGACTAACCCAGCTTATACTCTGCAGTGATATAGAAGGAGCATCAGGATCTAGACAACGACCAATCTCATTCTGTTGCAAAAGAGATTGTGACAGTTAGTTACATTTCCACCATTGGACGATGCAGTAAACCCCAACATTTATTGGTTTGTTTCTGATTTTCTGATTGGAGAACAACGTGACGACTGAAAAAAATTCGAGGGGAAAAGAAACAGAGGCTGACCAAGAGAAATTATGCTGGATGGATTGAGACGGTGGCATGGGGGAATATCAGCAGCAGAGTTGATCCGGAACACCAAATGACCGAAATCTGTGGAGGCATGTCACTTGATGATGATGATGCTGATTCTCTAGGTAATGTTATGTTTAGTAGTTTGTCATTGCTTTCTGAACGGTCGACGCTCTTATTGTTGAGAAAATCAACGTAAAGCGGTCTGTTCCCAAATCTCCTGCGGCTGACTTCTACTCCGCTTTGTCGGAATTGTAAAACTGCGATCACTAGCCCCAAGCCCCAGAAGCAAACAGTATTAGGCTTACTCTACTTCAAGCCTGACAAAGCTGTCTCTAATGGTTAAGCCGACCATAATCACAGGACTCGTGAGTTACTTCGTACTGTATTCAATCAGCACTCAAGTATAATGGAACTGAAGACCGCATATCTTCCGTGGCAACTGTGAGGCACGATAACCAGTTCCCTTACTTGTCGCCATTGTTACACAGCTGATGATCTAGTACTGTTCATGCAAGCAAAAAGTCACAACAAATAAAACTATATAGGGTGAAAATACAAGAAATGTTTGCATATACAACAGTCACACGACCGGTCACGGTTAGTATGAAGAAGGGCACCGTAGTCTGCGTTCCTTTCATTTCTATTAGAATGATGAACAATTTGGCATCACTGTGTTCTACCACGAACAACGCCAAAGACATCTTATTATCCAACATAATGTGAGTCACATTGATCTAATAGCGTTGGGATCCGTGATCGTATAGCGCTTTGTGGTTTTATATATACTAACTGCTGGTTCTGGCGATTATCCACCCTACCTTCCCTCCACTGCCCACGCTTGGTTCCTACTTTTCCTACATCCAGAATAAAGTCTTGCTTAACAGTGCTTTTCTCCTTTTTTTGTCTGAAGTCATAACCGTTATCAGTATGGTGCTAATCCCGTGAAGTCCCAACAAGCAATTGCTACTGGTGGTCACCTTCCCCTGTGCTGTGGAGTCAAGGCACAGAGGAGTAGGGTAAGAGCTATTGACCAAACACCCCGAACACTCAACATACTACAGTGAAATGCCGAAGGAGTTTCTAACAAGAAAGTTCCCCTAACAAATCGTCTCATAAAGATAGAATAGATGTGGATATCAAGCCACACGTTTCGACCGCAAAAGGACACAAAGGAGTTCTAATACTTACACGAAACATAATACCTTGTAGTGAAGTATCTCTGAACTCAGACAACCAAACGGAAATTATAGGTGTTGATATAATGACGTGAAAATAAAAATTTACAATCTGTATAGTGCAGCAGATACGGACCTTACACTTTCAAACATGAAAATAACTGACACAAACTGCATTATTGTCGGAGACTTTAATAGCCGTTCAGAAAGATGGGGCTACCCAAATACTGACAACAGAGGAGATGAAGTGGAGGACTGGGAAATAGACTCAAATCTCCATCTACTTAACACAGCGGATGACACACCGAGCTTCTACTCCAGAAGATGGTTTACCACTTCTACTCTAAGTTTAGCTTTCTGCACAGGAGACATCCTCCACAAAATCGATCGCCATGTGCTGGACCAATTAGCAGGTAGTGACCACAGACCAATCAAGCTTGTAATGAATATGGAGTATGTTCCACAGGAGCAAAAGCCCTTGCCCCGCTGGAATTACAAACGAGCAGATTGGGACAGATTTGCCATACTAACAGACAAATATTGTGAAAACATAAATACACGATATGGCAACATGAAGCAAATGGTGGAAAGTCTAAACAGAGCGATAATACAGGCAGCCACTGAGTCTATTCCAAGAGGAGCGAGGAAAAATTACAAACCATACTGGACTGAAAAACAACACATTTTGGAAGACAAAGTTCAAGATACCAGGAAGACAGCACAGAGAGAGAACAAAAAAACTGAAGCTAACATCTCTCTCAAAGCCATCTCAGCAAAATATAAAAGAACAGTAAATCAAACAACAAGGGATTGTTGGAGGGAAGAAAACAGAATACCTAAACTTTGTCAGAGATGGAACCAAACTAAGGAAACTAGTGAAAGTCATGAACAATGAAGGACAAATAAACAAACAAGTAACAATTAAACAAGGAAATGCCTTGCTTACAGGAAAAAATAGCAGAATATATGATGGCAAGTCTAATAATGGAAGAAATGGAACAGGCAATGAATACCCTAAAAAAGAAGAAATCACCAGGAAAGGATGGAATCACAAATGAAATGTTAATGTGACTACAGTCCTAAATTACAGCTGGAAAAGAGGGATAGTCCCACTGGTATGAAATAAGCTATACTAATACCAGTCCCAAAGAAAGGAAAAGACCTGGAACAACCAAACGGCTATTGACCTATCAGTCTACTTAGCTGTGTAGGAAAATTAATGGAAAGCATCATCAATGGCAGGCTAACAAGGCATCTGGAAGAAAACAAACTCTTAACACCACACCAAGCAGGATTCAGAAGGTACAGATCCACTGAACATAAAAAACCTATATAGGTCAGGAAATAGATGATGCCTTCCAAGAGAAAAGCACACACTAGCGGTCTGGATAGATTTAGAAAAAAGCATCTGATATCATTAGTTTATTTGATTATGTGGGTGTTTCGGAATTTGAAATTTAAATATTGAGCACAACCCACTACTGGCAACGCCGATCGCATTCTGGTATGAACCTAAGGCCTATCCACGTCAATATGGAAGCACTATACTTTCTTGAGCATAGCCTACAATGGGGAGCGTTGTGGTGTTCTGTTGTGATAATTTGGTGTGTCCAGTGTGTGCCGCGTGGTTACACACCCGCTTCACACGCGTGATCCGGGACTGTTTCCGGATCCGGTCAGGGATATGCACTACTGACAAGCTCAAATGAGGGCGAAACTCGAGTATAGTGCTTCCATATTGACGTGGATAGGCCTTAGGTTCATACCAGAATGCGATCGGCGTTGCCAGTAGTGGGTTGTGCTCAATATTTAAATCATTAGTTTAGTTTAGTTTAGTCGTTGGATCAACATCACGGCACAAGGTTTAACCCATAAGTGCTCCGTTTTCCCCCAAACTCAAACCTGAGACTGGAGAAACTCAGCTCAATGCACGACCTCCGTTGCATCGGCGAGGATCCTGAAATACTTTGGGTAGATTTTTAACTCGAAATTTTGCCCAGGCAGCGCCGTTAGGCTACTTTTTTTCGATTTCCAACTGCCAAGGGATTTTTTTACGTGCGCAACAATACACACGGGCGTCCGATCTCACTACCCAGAGACCAGGGAAAATTTTATTACTGGAAGTAATGGTGGATTTATTAAATAATTACCGGTCCTCACCGGGGCCTGAACCCAGGACCTCCAGCACTCGAGGCGGACACCATACCCCCAGACAACTCTGATAAAGTACGGAAGAAAGGTCTGACAGTAAAATTTGAAGAAAAAAAAATGTATGTTTATGGGAAAATTTACAAATTGATCAACCACTACCTTGAGAACATAACTGCCAAGACAAAGGTACAAGGACAAACCAGCAAAAAGATGCTGTTGGAGTAAGGTGTCCCCCAAGGAAGAGTTCTCTCACCAACATTATTTCTAGCATATACAAATGACATCGCGGAAAATTTTCCAGCCATAGTACACACATATTCATTTGCAGATGACTTAGCCATGTGGACATCTGAAGAATATATTAGAACAGCTAACATCAGAATACAGAAAACCTTATTAGCGCTAGAGCACTGGACAAAATCATGGCTAGTGAAGATAAGTGAAGAGAAAAGAACATGCACATTGTTCTCCCTCTCAAATAAAACCCAACACCCTAGCTGGTATTGAATGGAAAAATATTGGCCATGAAGAAAATCCAACCTATCTAGGAGTCACCTTTGATCGTCGCCTGACATGGAAAACACAGGTTAAGAAAAATCGAACAAGATCAAGGCAAAGAATGGCAATCATGAAAAAGCTTGCTGGTACAACGTCGAGAGCAGATGAGAAAATTCTCAAGAAGTTGTATACTGGACAGATGAAACCAGTACTGGAATATGACTTCGCAAGTTGGGCAAAAGCAGCTAAGTCAAACTTTAACAAAATAAGTAGAGTCCAAAATCAAGGAATGCGGATCATAACTGGAAGCCTGAAGACAACGCCTATTAACGAACTAGAAAAGATCACTTGTTTACAACCAATGCAGGATAGAAGAAATAGAAGAGCCCAGCAACAAGCAGAAAAATTTAGAAGATTGACAGACCACCCTATGTATAAAAGGTTTAATGGTTTTGGAAAGGGAAGACTGAAGCGTAGCAACTTTGTAGAAACTGCAAAATGAAAGATTAGGGCAGATCCTTTTCTTAACATATCAACAGTCAACCCCATTTAGAATGCACACAAGTTCCCAGCTTGGAGACAGCAGCAACTGCCTGAGATGATAGAAAACATTCCTGGTAATGAGAAAAAGATCACTCAGAATGAAACAGAACGAAGTAAAATAGCCCCAAAACTGCATAAAAGAACATTACCCAAGTAGCAATTGGACCCACGCATAAACAGATGGATTCCAAATCATAGAAAATGGAGGAGGAGGAATTCTTCTAAATGTAAAACATGGGGGGGGGGGGGGGGGGGGGGGGGGGGGGGGGGGGGGGGGGGGGGGGGGGGGGGGAACGCAGTCAGTGACAACTGAAAAATTTTCAAGTAACTTCAAAGCAGAGGTAGAGGCTTTGAAAACTGCAACAGAAATGCTCTTGATAGAGGAAAATACAGAGAAGCAAATAGCTATCTTCACAGATGCAAAGTCGGCTGTCTCAATTCATTCATTATGTGCCATGCCGATAAGCGTGGGCGGTCATGTTCTGCCATCTCACTCGATCACCAGAGTCGGTGATCAGCTCCGTGTTTCTGTCTCGACCATGGCATATGGCCAAGCCATCCAGGTATTTAATTCTTGGTCTTCCCCTTGGTCTGTTCCCTTCGATCTTGCCAGTTGTCACCAAGTTCTTCAATTCATTTCTTCTCATAACATGCCCAAATAATGTTGACTGTCTACGTTTAATTTCTCTAATCAGTTTACGATCTTCATTAGTTTCTTGAAGGACTTGTTCAATACTGAAGGGAAAAAACAAACAACAACAACACATAACTAGCAGACCAAAGAGCAGCACTCCGTGGACTATGTCAGAAATAAAAAAATAAATAAAACCATGTTGTAATACAGTGGATCCCATCACATTGTAGCATACCTGGAAATGAATAGGCTGACAGACTGGCAAAAGAGGGCGGACGACTACCACAGCCTGACATAGACATAACCTATAATGAGGCAAAGAGGTTGATAACAAGCACTTATAGAACCAAATGGGAATCAGAGCATCCAGGCCACCAGAAGGATGATGCATATTACAAACTCGACCGAAGAGAACAAGTAGCAATCTTCAGACTCCGCACAGGACATAACAGGCTGAAATACCACTTGTTCAATAAACTAAAGATAGGAGATACCGATGAATATAATTGTGGAACTTGTAAAATGACAGCTAGACATTTGCTGGAGGAGGGCCAAATACATGTAGAACAGAGAAAGATATTTTGCTCTGCAAGAGAAATATATTTTGCTCCACACCTGCTTCATTTGAGGACAATCTCTATGGAGATATCAACAAGCTCAAGTTGACTGCATTTACTTTAACTACATCCAGGTTGACATCTAAAGGTGCATGACGAAGTACCTTGACTGCCACACTTCATACCACAGGTATGTCGGTAGCAAAAGCGTCCCAGAGGCATGAAAAGAAATATTGCTTGGCTGGCAAATCCATTACGTTGAAAGTCTTAATCAACAGCTCATTATGTGGGCGTCATTAACGTGCAGCGTCACATTTGCGAGCGCTATCAAGACAAGTCACCTGATTCAAATCAAGAAGCCTGATACGGGGGGAAATGGCACGTTGCAAGAACACCAAAAGACACGCGGTATCCAAGATGTGCAGTGTGGGAGCCGAAAAGATCGTCAAGAAGACGAACGTGGAGAGCCTGTCTGCTAGCTGCATCAAAGTTCCTGAAACTACAGCTACTACTGAAGCTACCACGAGGGAGAAGATCGACAACCCACCACATACAAGAGCCAAACCTACTGAGAAGCAGAGAGAGGAGAAAGACACCAGAGTCGGAAACACCGACTCACCGACAATCAAGTGGGTTATCAAGCGTATCCAAGTGGAGCTATCTGACGAAGAAATCCTGAAGCATCTAAGAGAAAAGAATCTCTACACCCGATTCTTGAAGGCGGAGCGGCTCCTCACCTACTCCTACTCCAAGATTCCCACAACCTTGGCGGTGGTGACGACAGAGGGCAGCGAGATGCCGATCACGTTATTAATCAACAAGAGAATACAACAGCCAGAGAGATTCATCCCAAGGATCACCCAATGTTCCAGATGTCAGAGGGCTGGCCACAGCAGAGCAGCATGTCGCAGTAAGACGGAAATCTGCCGGTACTGCGCCGATCACCACGCCTTCAAGGAGTGTCCGCTGGCAAAGCTGGACACGGACTTCCGAGCACCCAACAACAAACGAAAGTGCGCCAACTGTCTGGGCAAGCATGAAGCAAGATACTTGGGCTGTCCGTACCCGCAACGACACAGAAACGCCTTAAAGATCGCAATTATCGCAAAGACACCATTCAAGGAAGCAATGCGGAGGGGCGAGACATCCCACGGGTATAGCACAAGCTGAAAGAGATCAACTGAAAAAGCAGATAGACGAGCTGAAGAAACAAGTCAAGGCACTGCTGACGCCGACTCCGACCAGCGAAAATGAGAAACTGCTGGCTGAAATCAAGGAGATCCATCAAAACATCAAGCAAGAAGTGGAACATATGGCCGAGATGAAAAAGGAAAACGAATAAATACTATGCACCATCAAAGCGGAAAGAAAGCTGCTGAAAGATTAAATGGGGGACTTTCCATTACAAACCAACAGAAGCCATACAAGAAACCATAGAGAAACCGCAAGATGAAAACCAAGAGACCGAGCCTGAACCGCAAGCTAAAGCCAGCAGCCCGACCGCGATGCCAGAGGCCGACAAGGGGAGACCAATGTCTCACCAGACATCCGAAGAAAACCGAGATGAGCACCCTGATGACGACACGGAGAGCCTACGGTGGCCTACGGTGGAGGAGCTACGAGAGTCGACAAGGATTGATGAACTAAGGCACCAGGAATTCAAAAGGCGCTGGGATGAAAGAGAAAAGAAGAAGCCCAAGAAACTCAGGAGACCGGTAGAATACCCAGATAGAATTACTGACTGGGAGGATGGACCCAGTTACGCGTACTATATAGAAGACGGAGAAACCTTCCCATGGATGACCGCGGAGGAAAAAAGTTTCTGGCAGCAGAAACTCAAACTCGAAAGTGAAAACAGGCGCAAGGAGGAAAATGGAAACAAAGAAAAGCTCCGACAGAAAATACACAAAAAGGAGGCAAAAACACCAAATGAAAAGTTCTTATAAGGACTGCATCCAGTCAAGCCAGACGAGCCAGGAGCCTTCACTTACAAAAGATACCACAAAAGGAGACGAGCACAAAGGATAGCCGCCGACCAACCACCAGCTGACGTCACAGACACAAATCAACATAACCAGTTCGAGACAGGACTCACTCGTAAGAGTGCACAAGACAAGAATTAGGGTGAATGAACCCACAAAAACCACGGACCTCAACAATAACCACAGCTGAAGAGACAGGTTGAACGAGGCCGAATTTGGACTGTTTGTTTTGAATATTGGAATTGGTCGTCATCAAAGGTGGAAAATGCGTCCTAGTGGCATGAAATGGAATGTTGCTTGGGTAGCAAATCCATTACGTGGAAAGTCCGAATCGAAAGCTCACTTTGTAGATGTCATCTGCAGACTGTATTCTTATGGTTTCCGGAGGAATAGCCTGTGGTGAACGGAAGGCCCAATATACGGAAGTGAGGCTAAGCAGCCATTTGCAGAACGTGACGATTCCAGCACCAGAGCGCTATGTGTCGACTGCAATTATGGGAGCCTCCTTGGATGGTGGAGAATACCCATGGTTTGCCCCTGTCGTCCACTGAGGGCTGACAGGGATGTCTTCGCCTGTTCTAAATGGGCCAGCTGGGATGGGGGAATAACACCACAACAGTGAGAGTCAAACGTCCTACGAAACTCCCGGGAAGGTTAACCTGGTCAACAAATGCCCGCAGAAGTCGGATGTGTCAGGCCTAACGGCGCAAGAACGCAGCATTGCTGTAAACAGGCACAAAGCAATCACGTCCGAAAAAAAAACTCTTCTGATGATCGCAGAAGAAGAAGAAGAAGAAGAAGAAGTAAGAAAGAAGAAGAAGAAGAGTAAGGGAAAAAGAAGAAAAAAAAAAAAGAGAAAAGAAGAAGAAGAAGAAGGAAGAAGAAAAAGAAGAAGACACCCCTTTCAATATTTGCGAGGGAGCTGTATATAAAATTAAAATAGTTGTTAGTTAGTTAGTTGGGCCGTCATTAAACCTCAGTTAGTTTAGTTAGTCGCAGTAAAGTCATTTTCATTTAGTTATTTTAGTTAGTTAGTTAGTTATTAGTTGGTTAGTTATTAGTTAGTTAGTTAGTTAGTTAGTTAGTTAGTTAGTTAGTTAGTTGTTATTATTTAGTTAGTTAGTCGGGTTCCAACTCACGAAACGATCGCCCCCCTTTATGCTCCATTCCTGTGCCAGTGAACACCCACAAAAAATGCTCCCCACTGCCGTGTGAAAAGTGGAATAGACGGGGGACTCGGAAACCAAAAAACCCCCCCAAAGGTACACTGTGCATAATGCCGCCGCCAGAATGCCAACACAGAATTCATCCACGAAAACCACAGTTCATCGTCGATGGACTCCGCAGTCACCAGAAAGACCTCACTGACCCGGGTTTTCTCACATGGCTGGGTCTTTAACCGCAGGCCGACCCGCCGAAAGTTCGCATAAAGCACGAACTCCGCAGCTTCAGCGCCGACTCTCAGGAGTCTCCTGAAAAATGCACTCGTGAACCGAAAAGGCAAATCAGTCAATTTAGCAACAGCCGGTAGCCATTGTTCCGAACATGCAGGTCACTGTACAGGACAGATGTAAAAGCATTCCACGCGAATTTCACAGCTCACAGTGTCGCTCACGCACTCACTCAGTAGCAGGGCGACGGAACCATGTACTACCAGTCCAACATGAGGAAAATGCGATTGTAGCTGCAAGCATAAACACGCCACAGGCCTTAACGAATCAACGCCTAACAGCCATGTTGGCGACCGGAAGTTCGATGATGTATATAAGATCTGACCTTTCTAAAAATATTCCAGTTAGTATTGCTCTCTGGGACCTGCTATTTTTCTGACAATGTTGACAGGAGGATAAGAAGAAATCAACTTTTCGCTGGGTTGTTCGCGTACATTTATATATTTGCTACTGGTCAAGATGATAAATAGTCTGACCTCCTGTAGTCACCACCTAATTTTAGGTTTTGTTCTACCTGACCCCAAAGTACATCAACGCTTTGTACTCGGTCTTCTCTGTTACACCTTTCCTTCCCAAGCAACTCCCATACAATTTTGTGTTAATCCCATGCAATTTCGAAGACACTAACCGCTATTTATACGAGTTCAATGGTCATCCCCCGACCACAAACGGGAAGTTAAATGTTACAAATTTTATGAAACTGTGTTGAACATTCCCTCTCTAATTCCCCCCCCCCCCCCCACATCCCCCATCCCCCCTTTCCCAGAGTTGAACTGGTAGACAACAAAAATAATCTGGCATCTGCTGGGGATTCATTCAAAACTACTGCATTCATAACCAGGCCAGCTATTTCGCTTTGGCAAGCACAAGTCTGAATGTCGCCTTGGCAAGCACAAGTCTGAATGTCGCCTTGGCAAGCACAAGTCTGAATGTCGCCTTGGCAAGCACAAGTCTGAATGTTGCAAAGATTGTGACGTCGGCTATGACTCAACAATCCAGTCGACACTCTCGCCTGTAAAGCTCTCACGCAACTTACATGTTCTTGACTTGACAATTGAACTCTGCTGAGGCCTAATGGTGTGTATCATTTCTAATGGTGGGTATAATTTCTAATGGTGTGTATAATTTCTAATTGTGTGTATCATTTCTAATTGTGTGTATTATTTCTAATGGTGGGTATAATTTCTAATGGTGTGTATAATTTCTAATTGTGTGTATCATTTCTAATGTGGTGTATCATTTCTAATGGTGGGTTATTAATTTCTAATGGTGTGGTATAATTTCTAATTGTGTGTATCATTTCTAATTGTTGTGTATCATTTCTAATGGTGGGAATAATTTCTAATGGTGTGTATAATTTCTAATTGTGTGTATCATTTCTAATTGTGTGTATTATTTCTAATGGTGGGTATAATTTCTAATGGTGTGTATAATTTCTAATTGTGTGTATCATTTCTAATTGTGTGTATCATTTCTAATGGTGGGTATAATTTCTAATGGTGTGTATAATTTCTAATTGTGTGTATCATTTCTAATTGTGTGTATCATTTCTAATGGTGGGTATAATTTCTAATTGTGTGTATCATTTCTAATTGTGTGTATCATTTCTAATTGTGTGTATCATTTCTAATGGTGTGTATCATTTCTAATGGTGTGAATCATTTCTAATGGTGTGAATCATTTCTAATGGTGTGAATCATTTCTAATGGTGTGTATCATTTCTAATTGTGTGTATCATTTCTAATGGTGTGTATCATTTCTAATGGTGTGTATCATTTCTAATGGTGTGTATAATCTCTAATGGTGTGTATCATTTCTAATTGTGTGTATCATTTCTAATTGTATGTATCATTTCTAATTGGTGTATCATTTCTAATTGGGTGTATCATTCTTCTAATTGTGTGTATCATTTCTAATTGTATGTATCATTTCTAATTGTGGGTATCATTTCTAATTGTGTGTATCATTTCTAATGGTGTGTATCATTTCTAATTGTGGGTATCATTTATAATTGTGGGTATCATTTCTAATTGTGTGTATCATTCTAATTGTGTGTATCATTTCTAATTGTGTGTATCATTTCTAATTGTGTGTATCATTTCTAATTGTGTGTATATTTCTAATTGTTTTATCTTTTAATTGTGTATTTTTAATGTGTGTATCTTTCTAATTTGTGTTCATTTCTAATTGTTGTATCATTTCTAATTGTGTGTATCTTTTCAATTGGTTGGGTTTTTTCTAATTGTGTGTATCATTTCTAATTGGGTGTATCATTTCAAATTGTGTGTATCATTTCTAATTGTGTGTATCATTTCTAAATTTAGTGTGTATCATTTCTAATGGTGTGTATCATTTCTAATTGTGGGTATCATTTTATAATTGTGGGTATCATTTCTAATTGTGTGTATCATTTCTAATTGTGTGTATCATTTCTAATTGTGTGTATCATTTCTAATTGGGGTGTATCATTTCTAATTGTGTGTATCATTTCTAATTGTGTGTATCATTTCTAATTGTGGAAGTGTGTATCATTTCTAATTGTGTGTATCATTTCTAATTGTGTGTATCATTTCTAATTGTGTGTATCATTTTACTAATTGTGTGTATCATTTCTAATTGTGTGTATCATTCTAATTGTGTGTATCATTTCTAATTGTGTGTATCATTTCTAATTGTGTGTATCATTTCTAATGGTGTGTATCATTTCTAATGGTGTGTATCATTTCTAATGGTGTGTATCATTTCTAATTGTGTGTATCATTTCTAATTGTGTGTATCATTTCTAATTGTGTGTATCATTTCTAATTGTGTGTATCATTTCTAATTGTGTGTATCATTTCTAATTGTGTGTATCATTTCTAATTGTGTGTATCATTTCTAATTGTGGGTATCATTTCTAATTGTGTGTATCATTTCTAATTGTGTGTATCATTTCTAATTGTGTGTATCATTTCTAATGGTGTGTATCATTTCTAATGCGTGTATCATTTATATTGTGTGTATCATTTCTAATTGTGTGTATCATTTCTAATTGTGTGTATCATTTCTAATTGTGTGTATCATTTCTAATTGTGTGTATCATTCTAATTGTGTGTATCATTTCTAATATGTGTGTATCCATGCTCTAATGTGTGTATCATTTCTAATTGTGTGTATCATTTCTAATTGTGTGTATCATTTCTAATTGTGTGTATCATTTTCTAATTGTGTTGTATCATTTCTAATGTGTGTATCATTTCTAATGTGTGTATCATTCTAAATGTGTGTATCATTTCTAATTGTGTGTATCATTTCTAATTGTGTGTATCATTTCTAATTGTGTGTATCATTTCTAATTGTGTGTATCATTTCTAATTTGGTGTATCATTTCTAATTGTGTGTATCATTTCTAAGTGTGTGTATCATTCTAATTGGTGTGTATCATTTCTAATGGTGTGTATCATTTCTATTGTGATATATTTCTAATGGCGTGGTATCATTTCTAATTGTGTGTATCATTATTCTAATGGTGTGTATCATTTTCTAATTGTGTGTATCATTTCTAATGGTAGGGTATCAATTTAAATTGTGTGTATCATTTCTAATGGTGTGTATCATTTCTAATTGTGTGTATCATTTCTAATTGTGTGATATCTATTTCTATCTAGTGTGTGTATCATTTCTAATTGTGTGATCATTTCTAATTGTGTTGTATCATTTCTAATTGTGTGTATCATTTCTAATTGTGTGTATCATTTCTAATTGTGTGTACCATTTCTTATTGTGTGTATCATTTCTAATTGTGTGTTCATTTCTAATTGGTGTGTATCATTTCTAATGGTGTGTATCATTTCTAGTGGTGTGTATCATTTCTAATTGTGTGTATCATTTCTAATTGTGTGTATCATTTCTAATTGTATGTATCATTTCTAATTGTGTGTAATCATTTCTAATTGTGTGTATCATTTCTAATTGTGTGTATCATTTCTAATTGTGTGTATCATTTCTAATTGTGTGTATCATTTCTAATTGTGTGTATCATTTCTAATTGTGTGTATCATTTCTAATTGTGTGTATCATTTCTAATTGGTGTGTATCATTTCTAATTGTGTGTATCATTTCTAATTGTGTGTATCATTTCTAATTGTGTGTATCATTTCTAATTGTGTGTATCATTTCTAATTGTGTGTAATCATTTCTAATTGTGTGTATCATTTCTAATGTGTGTATCATTTCTAATGGTGTGTATCATTTCTAATGGTTGTGTATCATTTCTAATTGTGTGTATCATTTCTAATGTGTGTTGTACGATTCTAATTGTGTGTATCATATCTAATGGTGTGTATCATATCTAATTGTGTGTATCATTTCTAATTGTGTGTATCATTTCTAATTGTGTGTATCATTTCTAATTGTGTGTATCATTTCTAATTGTGTGTATCATTTCTAATTGTGTGTATCATTTCTAATTGTGTGTATCATTTCTAATTGTGTGTATCATTTCTAATTGTGTGTATCATTTCTAATTGTGTGTATCATTTCTAATTGTGTGTATCATTTCTAATTGTGTGTATCATTTCTAATTGTGTGTATCATTTCTAATTGTGTGTATCATTTCTAATGGTGTGTATCATTTCTAATTGTGTGTATCATTTCTAATTGTGTGTATCATTTCTAATTGTATGTATCATTTCTAATTGTGTGTATCATTTCTAATTGTGTGTATCATTTCTAATTGTGTGTATCATTTCTAATTGTATGTATCATTTCTAATTGTGTGTATCATTTCTAATAGTGAAATGTTTAGATAGTACTTTGTTTTGCGCCCGCTATCTTTGAACCCAAGCGCAGTACATACACGTGCTACTACTTCTAGTGCACTGAATGATTTTCTACCAGTGTCCCTCACCATCAGAGGAACCCACTCCGACTTCTGAAGTACATGTAATTTACGTCCCCAAGTCAAGGACGAGAAGTCAACATTTTAGTCTAACTGACCGGTGTAGGGGTTGAAGCCACTACCTCGGCATCAGCACAACGGATGTTTAAGAACTAGCGCCCTTATCAATTCGGCCATGCTGAATCCCTCGGACAGTATTTCTAATTTTGAAATTTGCGGGTAGCATTTCTAATTTAGAAATGTATCCTCGCCATATTAGACCTGTTCTTTTCCACTTCCAGCTGTCGCGAGATGTGTCATGTTCGGAATTTGTACACGGAACCTCTAAGTTTGTAGTCATTATCCGAGAAGGTTACGGCGCCTGATCCACTACACCACGATCTGAGCAATGTATAAATAATCTCTTTTTCTTATTTTATACAAATACAGGTCAGTTTGAGAAACGGACCAAGCCTGCACGAGGCACATACGAACGCTGCAACCTTGAACACACCCCGTCCCGACAAAGTTTTATAATAAATATTGCCTGTCCTTTACAGGACATTGTAATTAGATTTACGTTCAGTAGTTTGCCACTGCTTTCTGAACAAGAAGTCAACATTTTAATCTCAACTGACAAGTGTGTGGATTGAACACACTACCCCACCGTCAGGTCACTGGCATTGTCTTAAACTACGCTGTCAATTTGACCTCTAAACTAGCGTTACATTTAGAATCGGTTTCTGTGCACATCTAAGCTTCTCTTCCGATCCGATATTTATAAAGAAAGTGCTCCGGCCGAGCTGAAATGTCGGTTTGTCGATTATTTATAATTGGGGCCCTTAAGATGTTTCTTTTCTTCTTGTGAAAATAGAGCTGCATGTATATCTCTTGCTTACAACATGTAGCACACTGCAAGCCGATATGAACCAGTTATGCACATATCTGAGAAACATCCGGTAGCGTTATATCTAAACCAGTGGCTCTCAACCGGTAGGGAATCCCCCCCCCCCGGGGAATTTTAGGGTTTCCATGGGGTGGGGTGGGGTGGGGGAGGGGGATGAAGACTATTTCAAGATCGCGTTAATACAAGAACCAACTACTTGATATTGTTTTTCCCTTCATAATTTACGATTCTGTACGTCTCATCCTTCTAAAATTCATTGTATAAAGTAAGAAGACCCACAAATCACATGTTATGTGGACGTCTAGACTTGTTTTAGTATGTGCTTCCAGTATTACGTATATTGTGTAGGAGCAGGGGAGGGGGGATTTTTAGGTAGGAAATACGGAAGAGGGGGGGGGGAGGGAATGACGTTCTGAAAATATGGTGAAGGGGGCACGGGCCAAATTTTTAGGTAGGAGATACAAAAGGGGGAAATGACGTTAAGAAAATATGGTGAAGGGGGCACGGGCCAAAAAAGGTTGAGAACAACTGGTCTAAACGCTTGCCTAACTGCCGGGTGGTGTTAGCATCGAGGTGCATTTTGAATATTGACCTCATCTTCCAGGTCGACAAAGCCTAAAATAGGCACCAGGACATATCATGGGAGGTTAAAGACGTCTGGCGTGATACTGACATGACCCTGCATCAATTGATAGGGTCAATAAGTAATGCCTCGTAATGTTTAATTTCATTCAACGGGGGGGGGGGGGGGGGGGGGGGGGAATACAATTCACACTGAAATGAAGCCCTAAATCTGTACTTAAAAAATTTATTGCTCGATGTAGTTTCCGTTATTCGCTATAGTTTTTTTTTTTTGTCCATCTTCTCACAAGGGCATGTATTTCTCTCCCCCCCCCCCCCCCCCCGCCCCGCACGGTGAAAATTCGTGCCCTTTCCCCTAAACCACTGGCGTACGGCGGGTCTAAGGGTCTCGGTGGCCTCAAAGTGATGTCTGTATATATCTTCTTTCAGTGGTCCAAACATATGCAAGTCTGGAGGTGCAAAATCGGGACTGTAAGGGGGGATGTGATAATAATGCCCTGACAAATTCTGCAATCGTATCAATGGTGCGTGTAGCGGTGTGTGGCGTGGCATTATCGTGCAACAGTAGTGCAGTTCTCAGATCTTTGAATGGGTAATGTCGGCGAAGACTCACTCTAGGCTTCGTCGAAGTTTAAATGTAACGGCCAGCATTCTACGTGCTTCCTTGTTCCAAGAAGTCAAGAAGAATAACACTTTTCGCATCCCAAAACACGGAGGCCATAACTTTCCCTACATATAGTGATATTTTGAACTTCTTTCTGGTCGGTGATGTGTGATACCATTACATTGACTGCCTCTTGGCTTCTGGTTCAAAGAAATGAACCCATGTCTCATCACCTGTCACAATATTCTTTTAAAAACTCTTCTCTTTCAGTTTCGTAACGGTGCAGGAGGTTGATGGCTATGGGTTTCCTTGCTTTGTTTATGTCTGTTTGTCAACATTCTGGGTACTCACCATGTGCAAACCTTTGAATAACCCAGGTCTTAATATGGTCTGCGCACTGCCTTTACTAATGGACAACATGAACACTGTAATGCTGTGTTCAGAGACGTGCCCTTGTGAGAAGATGGACAACAACAAAAAAAACTATAGCGAATAACGGAAACTACATCGAGCAATAACGTCTGTAATGCTGTGTTCAGAGACGGTGGAAAGAACGCAGGCAATGAATTACCTGGGGATACGGTTTGATCGAAGCCTTGCTTATAATGTGCACATAGACCAGGTGATAACAAAGGCCAAGCGGGGTTTGGCAGCGATGCGGGTGATGGCGGCAGCAAACTGTGAGCAGCGCCATCTATGTCTTCTGTACGAGGGGCTGGTCATGTCTGTTTTTGAGTATGCAATGGCAATCCTGACTGTCAGCCATAAGCAGATAGAAAGGATGGAAAGGATACAGAATGAAGCTATGCGCATTATTCTTGGATGTACAAGAGATACAGCATGCAGGGCGATGCGCTACCTTCTTGATTTTCCAACCATTGAAGAGAGAATGCAAGTTTGCAGGGCACGTGCCTACCTCAGAATTAACGCAAACACACAGCATCCACTGCATAGTGAAATTAGGAAGGTGAAGGGCAGCAGGTTAAAAAGAGGACGGTCGTGGATGGGTCAAGCCGAGGACATTCTTCAACAGGTGTGTTCACTTGAGGACTTAGAACCTGGCGAGGAGTGGGTGCAAGTGCCAACAGACTTCTGCACATCCTTTTCAGTTTGCATCCAACTAGATAGAAAATGCAGACAAGAAAATCCGGCTGCTGTTGAGGCTGAAGTACAAGCGTTGATTTTCGAGAATTCGCTAGACAGTGACGCGGTCATCTACACAGATGGGTCGGTCGTCCGACATGTGAGAAGCTCATGGGCCTTTACAGCTCGGGCCGGAGGGAGAATTGTGAAGGAGGACTCTGGTGCTTTCACTGAAACCACAAGTAGCCTGACCATGGAAGTCATGGCAGTAAGTAAAGCAATAACATGGCTCGAGACACAGACATTCACTAGGGCTTGTTTCCTTAGCGACTCAATGAACATGATCAAGAGGATAGAGGAGGGGTCGATCCGAAGAGAATGGTTGCTGCCTCTGAAGCGGTCTCGGCTGGCAAAGATTAGTTTCATCTTCGTGCCAGGTCATGCGGGAGTACAAGGAAATGAGCGGGCTGACAAGCTCGCAGGTGAGGCTACTGTGGAGGGCGGACGCGCCATGGACCAGGCTGACATTCTGAATGCTCTACGAGAAGTGAGACTTTTGCAAGAACCAAGTGATGACTGTGAATCTACAACAATGGCCAGACTGCGAGAGCAGCAAATTAAAAGAGGGGTGGCCAAACAAGAACACTACGCAGGAAGCCAAAGAAGATTGATAAACCAACACAGAACTGGCGTCGTTAGCCGCTACACGCTGCGGGATTTGCTGAGGAGGGGATCCGAGCACTTATGGACTGAATGGTCCGATGTGCAACGAGGATGATCTGTCGACTAACTAACCCAAAATTAACAACTTTGAACACAGTTCAGGTGTTACCCGACGGTCCCCCACGAAAAATGTTTTTAAATTTCGATGAATGTTGTGCGGAGTCAATGCGGTTTGAGGGAAACGGCCAGTCCGCTTTGCGGTTGGGCCAATGGGGACTGATTTTTAATTCATCCCAAGGGAACTTTCCCAAACCCTTTGGGGGACAGCTGCAAAACATAACCCCATCCACCGTTTAATTCCATAAACAATACTAAAGGGTCGGGGGTTGCGAATTGGGGGTTCGCTTCACCCTTGGGGACAAATTTATAACTTTTACGTTCCCTTTAATCAAAATTTTTTTGGGGGACCATTTTTTTAAACCCGTTACTTTTGAAAAACCCCCGTGATTTTGGAAAAAAATTTTGGTTGTGATACCCATTTGCAGAAGGGAGATTTTGGGGGAAATCCCCAAAAATTAATAAATTCACAAAAAATTAAGTATTTACATAGTTTAAAAAATAGGAGGCATTATTTATTGCCCGTCCCTCGTGCCATCCTTGGCCCAAAGAGGTGGGGGGGAAAAAAAAAAATTGGCCCGGGAAATAGGCCATACATTGGAAAAAAACCGGGAGTTTAGTTTTAATTTTAGAAACCCCCTTAGTCGGGAAACCCCAGAGGGGAAAAAAGAAAATAGGGGAAAAAAACCCCATTAAACCAAAGGGGAAAAAAAAAAAAAATTTGACAAATGGCAAGGGAATCCCAAAGAACAACAGTTCATAAATTACTAAGAAACCCCAATTTTAAAACAAAACCCTTCCCTCCCCAAGGGGTTATTACCCCAATCCCCAAATTCAACCAAAAATTTTATTACAAAACTATTATTTACCAATGCCATTTTAACCTTAAAACCCATTATGCTAAACGTGATGTTTTACGAAATTGTTGGGCCCGCTTTTTGGGAATTCCCCCTCGAAAAGGGTTTGCTGTTTTCATTACAAGCTTTTTTTTACAGTAAAAAGGGACAAAGCCAAAAATTGGGAACACCTCCAAAATTTTTCCCAAAAAATTTGTATGATGACCCCTCAAGTCGGGATGAGTTGAAAAGTCAGGTGGTGTAGTTTTTTTGTGCCATGTATTGGGGTAGAATGTAGGGGCTTGTTAATCAAAATGAATTTAGCCTCGTCTTCCCCAGCCCTTCCTAAGTTTCTCTCCTCTGTTTCCATGTCAGAATGCCCAACTCTGTGTGTGGTGTGAAATCGCCCCACACAACATTTTCTTTGTTAAGGGTAATGTGCCCAATGTTTGTGGGCGGGCATTTGGGAAACAGTATTTAATTTTGGTCGGGGAAGTTAGGCCCTGTTTTGTTTTTTTAATTTTTGAATTTTGATCTCGGGAGTAAACTTAAATTTTAAAAACAGTGATTTTATTTTTTTTACAAAGTGGGTCAGTACCCCACCCTTTCGTTTTCCCCTTTTGGCAAATCTTTTAACACAGGTAGCCTTGTTTTTTAAAAAAGCATGTTTTC